>JAQGAF010000490.1:0-49967 GCA_034687865.1 Kryphioiulus occultus | reverse complement strand
TCTTCCTGAGTCCATCTCTCTCGCTTCTGCCGAGCTGAGACTGATGCGGATCGCGACCGTTTCTCCGGACCTTCGTTGGACGTCTGCTTGGTGCTATTACTTCGTTTGGTGACTATGTCAAGTTTGATCGCAAGTGATATGCATTGCCTCGCTGTGCGAGATGGTTTTGATGAAGTTGTTGTTCTCTCCTTCCTTTTTGTTGTATATTGTAGTTTATGGTTGAGTGAACTAACCCTTATTTTATGCAAAGCAAAACTAGTAAACTGTTGTTTCTAGCGATCCTCAGCCTACTCTTCTCTGTCCATGCCAGTCTTGTCTTCTCGGTCAATCGAGCTATGGGACCACGCTCATGCTCTACTTGAGGCAAAACTTCCACTGCGCCCCGAAACTTTCCTTTAATGTGGAACTTCCTACGGCTTTAGCAGCCCCTGTCTCACACAAATGGATGTCCTGTATGGCACAAAAAGGATGTCCCAATGGACATCCTGACCTATGTCACACCCCAAGGATGTCATTTGGACATCCCATGATGTTATGAATTGGACATCCCATATGTAGTAGTAAGGTGGGTCTATCTGGCCCTTTAGGGGTGGTATAATCACCACCTGTTTTGAACTGAAGGGGTTTGTCGCCAGGTGGTGCTACGATCGTGACAGGAAGTGACATCATGACATACCAGAAGTGAGTTATTTTCTGAAATTCTGAAATTATTTTCTTGTGACATCACCATATGTGACGTCATCCTGTTTTCAGACAAATTCCACAAGGGCCATTCCCTGACGTCAGTGTTTTGTCGTCAGAGATGACCATTACATGGTGATTTGGACGTTGCACATGCCCTGCATGTCTATGTATATGGGGCGGCACGGAACCGTTGTTATGCTTTCAGTGGCATGATGATTGCTGCGTAACTATTAGTGATGGCAGAATAATTTTTGGTAGAAAGGTGAAGATTATGCTCAAAAGGCGAAAAGGGGCAACCCAGAAAGTCCAGAACCAAGGAGGCGAAAGGCCAGAACCAAGGAGACGAATTTAGCAGAAAAATGGTCTCACATTTTGCAGCCAGTTCAGGTGTTGTCCCTCTATTTGTTTTCTTTTTGTATTTGTGCATTTTGAATGTAGCTGTATTTAAAGAAATGAAAATAACTCACCAATGGACTATATAAACGGCACAATAAATCTTTCAGAGCTATTTAAGAAATTCTTAAGCTTCATTAATTAGTCATTAATGTCATGTTACTACATGTAAAACAACCAATTTTTTGAATTATCAAATACATGGGGCAAGTTGTTACAATGTAACAACCTACCCCAGACTAACAGTCACAACCAACCTCATTCACCCATTTTTTTTATTTGAACATACTGTAGCGCCCACAATGTGTGAAGGGGATTTAGTCTCTGAGGAGTGGGCAATTTCTAATAAGGCATATCCTGATGCCCGCTCGTACTTCAAGTTTTGGTTCCAGCTAGGCGGGTGACTAAAATGAAAATCGATGTAAAGCAAAGCATTGCTTTTTCACAGTGTTTGAATTTGGTTGTAGGGACATATACATTCAAATTTCCTAATTTTTTAGAAAGATCGTTTCTAGTCATGAATTCACAGATGGCACAATTTGGTGTCAAACATTATTCATAACTCACTGAAAACAAGTGGGAGAATTAATAGCATCATTTTGTAAAAATGACGTTAAAGTGGAGCAGCTGATGTTAATTTGGGGGCATGGAGGCAATCTGAAACTGATGCATGAGTAAAGTGATGTAAAACAAGGCATGCATGTATTTAAATATGTACATGTTGCTAGCAGACTTACTTGTAAACGATTTAGTCTTCAAATTCATTTCTTCATGTTTTAAAATTTCTTTAATAAAGACGTCCATGAAATCTCGTTGATAATCCTTTTGATGTGTTTTAATATGTTCATCAATTTCATCATCAAAGAATTTATGTAATCTGTCATTAGCTTTAATTGTGCTATGGAATGAAATTCCTGGTACAAATCGGAGTATGGGCAAATATGATAGAAGATTGCTATTCCCAAATTCCTTGAAGAGTACTTCCATGACGTCACGAAACTGCAACATGTACTTGTCGTTGGAATCAAATGATTTGTCTGCAATTATAGAACACACACATGTGTGAAAATTCACACTTGTGACTGGGAAAGTGCGAACTGACAAGTAAAGGTAAAAGTAAAGAAATTCTGTAGTTTTATTGCATTTGATCTTCCTAAAAACTTCACAATTACTTAATCTTTCCTTAACAAACAGCAGTTTACTACACTTTAATGTTTCATAAAATGGCAAAATGACTTCAGATCTGTGCAATAAAGTTGCAGCCGCAAATTTACCAGTTTACTTCAATTTTTACTATTGAAAACCGCAATTTTAAAGTGGCATATATTCTCCTGGGTGTCTGTTTGAATTATGTTGGACAAATTGACTCTTTTAGACCAACATTTAGCTGGCGGTGCGGAATAGTATGTCAGTTGAAATAAAAGCAAGTTTTACAGTATAATCTTTTGGACAAATGATGTCTCTGGGCTTTACACCTTACAGGTGATGGAAAATTGTGGAAAATGTCAAACAACTGATAAAAATTACCTCCAACAATTCGCCATATTATATTCATGATAGAAATGTAGAAATATCCACAAATTTCAGCAGTTGGGTTGAGTGTTAATTGCTGGATTATTTTTTCCACCTCAACCAGGATTACATCTTCCATTGATTTCTTCCCAAACCCAAAATCTCTTAAATGTTGCAGCGTGAACCTCCTCCGTTCCTTCCATTCTTTACCACTTGAAAATATGATATCTGTAAAAAAATTACACAAAATTAGATCGGAAAAATTGTATGTTGGTTCAGACCAGATTATTGAGGTCTAATATTGTGTTAAATATCATGTAAAATGTCAGGTAAATGATTGAAAAGGTGCACGGGAAATCGAATTAAGATTTTGAGTGGGAACTCTAGATAAAGAATTTGTCAAAACTGGACAAACATAAGAAACATTCAAACTAGATTCGGCAATAGACTTACTAATTTCGAATTTTTTTCAAGTTTACTTATTTTATACAAATCAAACATGAACCCAGTGTAGATAATATTTAGAGAAAATACGCAGTACCAAAAACAATTCGTATAAAAGAATGTAATCATTATTTATAAAGTACCCTAGGCCTATAAATTAGTTTAAAGGCTAGTTCCCTTTATATGTAAAACCGAAATGCTTGATTGATGGCATTTGCACAAAAATGA
The DNA here is from genome assembly GCA_034687865.1 of Kryphioiulus occultus. NCBI lineage: Eukaryota > Metazoa > Arthropoda > Diplopoda > Julida > Julidae > Kryphioiulus > Kryphioiulus occultus. The sequence goes on along the minus strand of JAQGAF010000490.1, from coordinate 46,706 downwards.
GCACACGTGCACGTCCACAAACTTTGGCAGATAACTTTTCGGAAGCACTTAGCTTTTTAAAGTACAGGGTGTTTATTAAAGTTGCTTCCAAATTTAAAAATTCATAATTGAAATACAACAACATTGTTTGGCCCATGCATGTGATACACCAACTCATGAAGTTTTTTTTGGGGGGGGGGAGGGGAAGTTTAGTCCACTTCGACATATGCGCCTCTGGTGGCAGGCACGCCATTTAATGGGAATTTCAACCCTCTCCATGGAACTAGACCATGAACTAGAAAGCATTTTTCCATCAACAGGGGCAATGGCATTACTGATTCTGGTCATTAAATCATGGATACCAGTCATGGATAACCCCACGCAAAAAAATTCCAGGATGTAATGCCAGTGGACAGAGGAGACTTCTGCCAATTCAAAGTCATGGAAAGTTTACATCCATGGCATCTTTCATAATCTATAGATTATGGGGCCTATATAAGCTGGGTTCTGAAAAGGACTTTACAACTTTGAAAAAGTCTAGAAAAATGTCCAATAGACATAGAAAATTAGTTATGATGTCATTTTGCATCAAACATTTCAAGTTTTATGTGAATGTGCAACTTTAATGTCACTGCAAACAGGAACGAGTGAACTCGCATTTTGTCAACCCTTATACCCTGTGTAAGGAATTGAGAAGAAGGATATTGCCGCCAAGATCATCGCAAGATTAGAGCCTCCATCCAGTGTGCTTCGCCTGGATACAGTCGTTCCTGTTGTTTGTACTGAAATGACCGCCATCATGTCAGATTGCCATTTGTGTTGATGTGACACTCGCCGTCACGTCATATGAATACCCCGCACCCATCGATCGAGCTGCCTTGACACCCGCCGTTACAACAGACGAAATTGTTCCTCGCACTGTTATGACTTCGCTCGTCATTGCAGAAGAATTTGCTGATCTTGTTGCTTGCTCTGCTATGACATCGCCCGTCATTGCAGACAAATCCATTGCTCGACAAGAGATCGCTGACATAGCCTAAACCTTACATGCCCCCAGTCAAAAGCACGACTGAAAGGAGGGTTTTCATCTGCAAGTTTAAGGGTATGTCATGCACAAAATAGCAAAATTTCAAAACAGCTTCTGGTGGACGGTTAGGTTGAAACGGTTGCGGACTGTTCTGGTCAGCATCAGCTGGGTTAGTCGGGTCAGCTGGACCTGGGTCATCAGGCAGTGGACAATCATGATGCGCCTGTAGGCGGTGAGGCTTACTTGGTTAGAATGGTGGAACCAGGGCGGGCAGTGCGTAGGATCGGCCTGTTGCAGAAATGGTGGGTGCGAGTTCCTCTGTGATGATGGCGGATGACACAGCAGCAGAAACAGAGGGTGGAATGTCATGCCAGCACAAACACCTGCAGGACTTAAATTGTTCATCTGACATGATGGCGGTCATATCAGCACAAACAACAGGAACAACTATATCCGGGCGAAGCACTCTGGGTGGAAGCTCTAATCTTGCGATTATGGTGGCGATTTGATATGCTTCAATTTTAGCACGTGAAATTGCTAATTGGCATCTTGATTCATTGCAGTCATTGTATAGTTGCCGTATCATTTCTAAGGTGTGAAGGTATCCATTTTCGAAGGTACGTTGATTCGACAATGTCAGGCGGTTGACAATCTCGAACCTACTTCCAGTCGAAGGAATTTTACGTAAACCTCATCAAATCCAACAGCGAGCGAGAGTTGAGATTCCGTGGAGCGATGCGGTGCGGTGGTACAGCAATTCCTCATGTTCCTAATGCGAAAACTGCATGATACCAAAATGTTTGGCAATGCAGAGTCCAGGCATGGGAATTGTAGATGGGTATTTTGGAGGCTTAAGCACATATGTGGACTGCAAACAGCTTCCAAAATGTTCTCCAGCATCATAAATTTACTTGTAACTTACAGCTGTGAAGGTGGTGAGGTTTCTTTGTTGACTGCGCCATGTAAGGAATTGAGAAGAAGGAAAGGAGTACAGACGCCATGTTGCTCCATAACGAACTGTCTTTATTGCATAAAGAATATTAATAAGGGAAAGCAGGAGGGAAGCGATAGGCGAGATGAGGCGAGTGATGCTAGATGGCTGACATATGAGATGGTTGACACAGCCTATGAAACGGGTTTGCCAACGTGAATCCGACTGGTAGTACTGAAACTAGTTTGCAAACCAACTGAATGCAGGATGTCCATCCTGTGTTCCAGGAACACAGTTCAGCTGTGAACCACGTTTGATGTGACGTCATCCAGTGTTGCCTCTGAAATTTTCCTTACTGATTCCAACGCTGCAGCATTGCAAAATAATTTTGTCTGGTGCAACCGGTAATATTATTTCATGTGGGTTACATTACATTGTCCGTTTCGAATGGTTTGCAGCTGTTTCTTCGATTTCATTATTAATAAAAGCAAGTTACACACCAAATTATGGAAACGTCCAGTATGAATAATACAACCCCCATCATGCACTGCGCCAAACGTGAATGTGTTTCGAACACCGCCGTTTGCAAACTGGCTTCCCACAACTCGTGCGTTGACTACGTTGGTTCGGATAGACAAAGTTGCTCTGCACCCTTCAATAAGTCATTTTTTTCTGGTGGTCAACTAAATGCTAGTTCCCGCGCGGAATTTAGCGCATACGCTAGTTCTTGTTCGCAGTGACATTACAGTTGTACATTCACATAAAACTTGAAATGTTATGCTACAAAATGGCACCATAACCAATTCTGCATGTCGATTGGATAATTTTCTCGGCGGTTTCAAAGTTGTACTTTCCTTTTCGAAACACCCTGTATAGGCCCATTGTGGTAGTATGCCGAGTTAATCCATACCTGATACTTGTATAACACCTGTGCATTTTGTGGGGGTTTGCGTTCCAAAGTAATACAAGCTGGATAGGGCTATTTAGCAAATATTTTAGCAAACACATTGCATGCAACGTTTCCATCATTGCGAATAATTTGTATAACTTCGAAAGAAGAGCAGGGTTCCCCCAGGCTTGGAAAACCTGGAAAAGTCAGGGACGTTGAAAATGCCATTTCAGGGTGAACCTTGAAGAACTTGACATCATTATGACATTTGAATTGGGATATTTGCCTGCTCTTCCCAGTTTTCACTACTTAAATAGTTTCAATACAATAAAAAATTTGAAAATAACATCAATCAGCATGCAACCGAAACCAAGTTTTAAAATATGATTGGCTAAACACATGACTTGGCACTTAACGGGCAGTTTCCCTCCCACCCCTGCCATGTTAAAAAAGGAAAAATTGTATACATAAGTAGTATAACCCCCCTATATGGGATTTTAGGGGTGGTGATGGGGGTGTAAAACCACCCACTTTAGCCTTAGGGGTGTGCACCACCCACTTTTCCAGGGGTCAAATTCCACCCTCTTTAATAAGTAGGTCAGTAGGTTAAATTCATGTTCAAACATGTTCACTGTAATATACATGTAGCAACCAGAAGTGGTGTACATTACAGCATGTCCAAACATGTTCCCAGCTGTTATACTTATACATATAGCAACTGGAAGTGGTGAAAGATATAATGAATAGCAGACAACAACAGCACACCAAATATGTATATAAGTATATACAATATATTCAAACATTTAACTAGCCAAGGAATATCGACTCCAGCCTGCGTCTAGCAAGACCCTATGGACTACAAAGTTAAGTGTTGTCCATTTTCCAATCACTCCTAACGAAATTATGTTTTCTCTCCCAACGGCTCATCATAATATTTCAGCCTTTCGGACCTTTATGGATACGATTAGTAGGCCTTGGAATCTTGTTGCCTTGGAATCCTGTGAACTATCCAGGTTGCAGGGGTTCTGCCGATTTTTCAGCCTATAGCTTCCGTCTGAAATGTGTACCTAAGTGCGCCTTACCAGCTCTCTCCCACACTGGGGCTAGTAGTAATGTTCTCCCTAGCCACCATAAGTGGGTGGTGCATTGGTGCATTGGGGGTTTTTGAGGGGGTCGTTGACCGGAAGTTCAAGATGGCAGCTGCATAAGGGGTCAGTGGGTACACCGGAAGTGACATCATGAGACCGAAAGTGCTGCCCCCTGATGGTGTGTGTGTGTAATCCGGAAGTGCTGCCCCCTGGTGGTGTTGGTTGCAAATTGTATTTTAAACTTCAGAAAAATTTTGGTTTCTAGTGGGATTGAACCCAAGACATATGGGGCGAAAGACAAGTGCCTTAACCACTCAACCATCTGGGTGTATTGAAAGTAGGGTGATAAAGTTTGGCTTTAGACTTTGAAAATGTGTGGTTATGTATGTGTTGTTTGCCGGATGCGCCTGGTACGAACCCACTAGGGAAGGATCATGTGAGTTTACCACAAACCAAAAGGAAAACTGGGTCAGTAGGTGTGGCTATAGATGTTGACCTAGAAGGACACCGAGGGGGGAGGTGTAAATAGAGCAGCAAGGAGCAGTTGCAGACATGCACACTTGCCTGTTTAGTTTACTATTGTCACTGTTAGCTTGGTGTTTCTCTTTCCTACACTATGGGATCTGCTAATGGAATCTGCTCTACCGCCGCCACCACCACCACCAGCAGCACAGGTACCTCCAGTACGGTCAAAAAAGAGAAGTTATGAAAATGCAGAATCTAGCGAGAAACCTGCAAAATACCAAAAGTCTGAAAAGTCGTCATCAAAGTCAGTTGGCAAAGCAGTTTATACTCCTGGTGTTATGGATCCTGTTCTACACAACGTGCAGGGTGAGCGGTATATGTCTGTTGGTCAGTTCCAAGGCCAAACGTATGTGAAAATCCGTGATTATACGGAAAATGCTGAAACGAAGGCATTACAGTTTTCCAAACGAGGCATTAACTTGACTGTGGTGCAATGGAAACGTGTAAAACAACTGATACCGTACATTGATGAAGCAATTGAACAACTTGAACCGGAACCTTCCATTGAATGACCTGTATGTTTTCATAGGTGCAAATAAAACTGCTACAAGTGTGGACATGATCACCATCATTGACAATGTTGCTATGGCTGTGGACATAGACCCTATCAAAGATAAAACTGAAGAAAAGAAGACTTCTGTTACTGCTGCTGCACTGTCTCCTAAGATAATACAAGAATGGAGAGGAATGAAGTACAAATACAGAAGCCCCTTGCTACAAAGCTATTTGGTAGCGTATCCAGCCAGATGCTTAGGCGTATTGGATCCGACTTCGCAACAGGGTGGGTTAACGACCGACAGTCTGACTCTTTAGTTTCAGTTCTCAATTTCCCCCTCTTTATTACTACACCTTAACAACGGATACAAACTTAAAATCTATTACAAGTTACTAAGACTAACATCTTCATAAGCACAACACTGACCACATTCTTATTCTAAAGACTACTCCTCTGTCCGTTACTGACTACCTAACTGGGGCCCTCCCTTTACCCTTAACCTATATGCTATCCTGTAGCAAAAGATACTCACCATGATGATGCTGATTGGTTCTGATGATGGGCTCGTACTTGTGGAATCCGTGGCACAATCCACGGCACGCGATTCACTGATACTGATTCACCGATATTGATTCGCCGATACTGATCCACAGTGGGATCTTAAACACTCGCGATTCGTGACTTCACTGGTTCCTTGGAGGAGTCTTCCTAAGGCTTCTGGTCATTGACTGCAAATGCTTCCTTCACTTCGTTGTCTTCAGCTACTTCCGAACTGTACTGTATTATACTCCCGCACTGTACTGTACTGTGTTGTTGACTGTCTTGAACTGTCAGTTGAACTTCTTTTGGGTGTTTTCTGGGCCTCCTAATATATGGAAAGGAGGGGAAATGGTGACCAACTTGTTGTTTGTTGGCAGGGTTGCAACATTACTCCTTTTTCCTGTTTTATGGGTTTCATCAGAGTTTAACCTTAATGTCCTGTCCATTCTTATCCCCTTGGTAGCTCTGGAGCCTTGGTTCATCAGGTCCAGTTGCCTAGTCCTGGGGGTTCCTGAGCTTCTGGGCGACATGTTGATATAAGTTTCAAGGGGTGATGAACTTGGGCCTTTGAACCATGGTTGATTCCCTTGTTGGACATGTAGTTCTTGATGTCTCCACCAGGTGACATCAGTGTTGATGGCGTCCTGTTATTCTCAAGATGGCGTCCTGTTGATTTCAGGTGCATTTGAGGATTCATCGAATTGGTTGGTTAAATCTGGTCAATTCTGGTAAGGTGACATGGTGTCATGACGAATTCTGAGAATTGCTCGTGTCACGTGGTTACAGGTGATGACAGAATGTCCTGTTATTCCGTTAATTAATTGGCTCTTGGTCCCTTCCTGTGGCAGCCCATTGGTTGGTGTCAGGCAAGCCCTCAGACTAAGAGTCCTTAAATGTTCATGCACTTCCTGTCTGGAGCATTCTTCTGGCTGTGTCACGATGTCTCCGCTCCTCGCCATCCAACATCATCACCATCATCATCACCACAATCACCGTCATCATCATCATCACCATGGGTAAGTACTTTGCTCATTCTTATTCCCTGGGGGGGTCTGAACCTTACATTACTATAGTAGATTTCACTAACTGACCCACCGTGGGGTCTTAACACTCGCGATCCATGGTTATCTTGGGGTGATCCTTTTTGCCCGTTGGCCTGCGACTGCTATCCTCTGATTCTCTCTATAAATCTCATAGATGACTCTTGCTTCTGTGGACTCCCTTGAACTCTCCTTACTCTCTTGTCCACTGCCTTCCAGCTACTTCCTAACAGTCTTTCCCTTGGGTTTTTTCTGGGCCTCCTTATACATGTATATTGAAAGGAGGGGAAATGGCGACCAACTTGTTGTTTGTTGGCAGTGTTGGAACATCCTTTCCACTTCCTGTTTCATGGATTTCATCAGAGTTTAACCCTTAATGTCCTGTCCATTCTTGTCCCCTTGATAGCTCTGGAGCCTTGGTCCATCAGGTCTAGTTGCCTAGCCCTGGGGGTTCCTGAGCTCCAGGGCTACATGATGATATAATTTTGGAGGGGTGATGAAATCGGGCCACTGGACCATGGTCGATTCCCTTGTTGGACCTGTAGTTCTTGATGTCTCCACCAGGTGACATCAGAGTTTGACGGTGTCCTGTTATTCATAACATGGCATCCTGTTGATTTCAGGTGCACTTGGGGATTCAATGAATTTGCTGGTTAGATCTGGTTAATTCTGGTAAGGTAACATGGTGTCATGATGAATTCTGAAAGTTGCTCTTATATCACGTGGTTACAGGTGATGACAGAATGTCCTGTTATTCTGTTAATTAACTCTTGGGTTCTTTCCTGTGGCAGCCCATTGGTTGGTTTCAGGCAAGCCCCCAGGCCAAGAGTCCTTAAATGCTCATGCACATCCTGTCTGGAGCATTCTGCTGGCTGTCACGATGGTTTCATCATCATCATCATCATCGGTGATTACCCGCTTACTATTATTCCCTAAGGGGGGTCTGAATCTCACAGTAGCTTACTACCTTGCGATCGGAATAAAAATACATTACTCACAAAATGAATGTTGCAGTTGAAAACAGTGACTAGGAGAATCGCTGAAATCTAATCCAAAGATTTTCTGGACATATGTCAGATCGCTTCATACAAATAAATACCCAAGCAGAATTAGTAGCTGCAGACCCAGCCAATATTCTTAATCGATAATTCCAAAGCATTTTTACAATGTAAGATACCAGTTACTTTTTCATCTTTTCCCAATTAAAGATTAATAAAAAACCCAAAGCACTTGGTATCAATGAGGGGATATTCTTGGGTTGAATCCTTCTAATCTATCGGTAATAGATGGAAATGTAGCGGATTGGGTCCTGGTGCAATCTGGAGTGCCACAGGGAAGTGTTTTAGGGCCACTTTTATTTTTTATATTCATTAATGATCTGCCTAATTTGCTTTCTTGCTGTTCAAATTTTTTGATTACGATTCTTATATTCTTCGATATTCTCTCTAACAGGTACAGGTCCTGGCAGCTCGATCTGAATAAGAAAAAGTTCTTGGTCATGAGATTTTCACGAAAAGGGCAAGAATGCCTCCAGATTTCAACCTGTAAGGCATTCCTCTAATATCTTTCTCATTTCCAAATATTTAAGTGTTATGAGCTTACCTGAAGTGACTGACCGAATCCACAGTATGAGCTGACAGGGTGTGAAGGACTAGGCAGTGGCTGGTTACACCAACCAAGCCATGCCAAACCCAAAGGTCTGGCAGAAGGTGGGATACTGGATGCAGTAAATTTTCAGTACCATGTGCACGTGGTCATTCCCGATGACCCCATGGGAAAGAATTACGGCAATAAGGTGGGAGGTTGACACAGCAGACTCAAGATGGTCAAGGCATCCTCCTCTTAAAAACAATAAAGAGGCGACCAACAGGAAGTCGCCATTAGGATTCTTCTTGGAGTTCGCTCGCGATTCTGCCTCAGTGTTGCCAGAGAGAGCAGACTTATAATACTTGGGATACTTGGCCTGCTTGCAGCACTTGGAGTGCTCTAACCCTGTTGTATAGCTGGCGTGTGCCCCCCGGATCTGGGAGATTGTGTGACCAGCACTCAGGAAACACCATGGACCGGGCAGACAGACACCAGCCCTATTGGACAGCAGGATGAGCACAGTAAGCTACCGCACAACTTTCTAGTCAATGGAGAGGGTAGAGCTAGTCAGGGAAAGTCAGGAAATCCCCCTCTACGGCCTCTAGGGCCAGAAAACCAATAAACATATGTTAATTCCCACTCATTGTGGAAGTCCCTTTGGGGGAAACTTATCTATGTTGGGTTGGACCATCTACGAGGAGATCGATCAGTCTAGGGATCCAAGATGCCTTCGATGGGGCCATTACCATTAATCATATCTCATCGGACAACACCGGACATTAAATGGGTGTTTGATATCTTTAAATTACAATGCAGGGATTTGGTTACAGGGTTTCAATTTGGTACCCATCCCTCTCAATGCGCTTAAGGGGTCTGTCCATTGTTGTTTGTGGCGTGAGTGATGCGGTGTTTCAGGTCGTCCAAGTTGTTAACATCTTTTTGCCTCACCCTGTATATCTGATAATTGGGTTGATACAAAATACACATTGTAAGTACTTGTCCTGAGATGACTTTTGTCTTTTAATGCACTCACTGTCCCCGTGGGGCCGTTTTTGTACTTTCCTGGCAGGATCTTGGGGGATGTGTTCAACTTTCTTTGGGGGACAGCATTTCTAACCCTTTTTTCTGGGGCATCCCTTGTACATCAGCCGTTCAACACTTCCTCCAGTTGCTATACTCTAAGGACTGTTTATCCCGTTTGAGGGCCAACAGGAAAAGATCCTCAGGAAAATATTCTTACTAGATAAATGCACACCAGGCTGCATCATTACAGTTGAATTTAACCTTACCCCCATTACCATCATAGTACTAGAAGGTAACTTTTACCTATTGACTAAGCAATTAAAATATATCCTATGCATCCCTTGCCAATTCGCTTTTTTCTACTGGCTTGGGAAAGTACCCGACAAATTTAATTATTTTGCTAACTTTATTAACTACACACATCCTGGCACTAAAATCCAACAGCCGGCACCTGTGATTGAGTGGTGGCGCATTGTCTTCTCGACTCAAGCAATGCGGGTTCGCATCCCGGCCGAGGTAGGCCGGGAAAATTTTGGGCAGGCGATTTTCCCTGTGTGGCGGCTCTTTCGGATGATATTAAAACGGGGTCCCATCCGGATCCCCCTTGCTCTCCAAACGTTAAAGACCCCCCAGGGGGCATATTCCTCCCTGTGGCTAAATTTCAATGTGTACGGTCTGCCCCCTGGCGTTGGTGATGGGCCCAATAGGTGCGAAAATAGGCCAACATTAAAAATTCCACAAACAAACAAACAAACATGGGAAGGTACGAGACAAGAGCCATGATGTGGGAGGTGGGATACAAGAAAGTGACGCAGGATTCTAGATCTCATCGGGTGATCTGTGATTGGAAAATCCTGCCACCAAATCCGTGCTTTTTGTGTTTATTGCGTCCTGAGGCTATTAGTAGAAAAATCGAATGTTTTGAATTTAATTTGCTCGAATTCACAACTCGCGTTTTAAAACGCTCTTCTAATGTTACTTGTTTTCTGACCTGCCAGTTGCTGTCGAACAAAGATCAGAAATTATTATGCCAGGTGGATATTGACGATGAACAACAGCTACTGGTAAAACCTTCCGGTGGTTCATCGACAACGCTTAGTACGTCTTCCTTGGGAAATTCGCAAGAGAGAGAGGTATTTGTGTTTTCCTTGTATTAGAAAGGGCGATTTCGATGTACGGGTTCTTCACAAATGTTGCTCATTTTTGATTCCAGGTTAGAGATTTCACCCTATGCATGGCTGAGGTATAGTTTTTCGTGGGTTTTGAATTTTATTTTTATTCGAGATGGCTTCTTAAATAGGGGTCATTTTTTTAAGGCTGGTCCTTCTGGAGCTTCTATTTCTGCTTCACCGAGTGCAACTCCTGTTAGTCTTTCTCGTCAGTCATATCACATGGAACAGGTATCGTCTAACATTCATAATGCTATGCTTTCGTATTCCCACGTTCTGAAGATTTGATAAATTCTTGTAGTTTTAAAACTATTGGTGTAATATATTGTTCACTTAGGAAAAAATGCTCCCTGGTGTTGTTATGGCGATGGGCGGCCAAGTGTTTGAGTTGCTATACCAAATATCAGAATTGGAAGATCCAAGGTAGTTTTCTTCAAAAGTGGATGGTTTGGCCTCACTTTTTTAGTAAGTAATTGTATTCATAAATTTTGCTCTTCCTTTTTTGCAGAATAATAGCTAAAGTCCGCAGTCTTTTGCATCTAATTCCCACGGACCCATCTATTCAGGATGCTCTGGATTCACTAAATGATAAGGTAAAGGACTAATTCCTAGTAGAATTTATGAATTGATAATTTTATATTGAGATTTATTCCTTTGAAAAAATACAGGAATCGACTCGCATTAGGCTTGGTTCGGCATCGGTAGACAACAGTCCTGCAGCCAGTCCAAAAACTAGTCCCAAAAAAATTAATCTCGGAAAAGAAAAGGAATCGTCTAGGGAATGTTTAAAAAATTTGTTCGATTCATCTGCCCCTGGAATGTCCCCTTTCAGAGTTTTGTATAACTTGGAGGTGCCATTAATTCAATAATTTCTTTTTTTTTTTTTTGCAATTTGTGGTGATTTATGGTATTAATGTTTTAAAATGATTTTTCTAGGTTTTAAGTGGTCGATTATTGCCTACTACAAATGATGGAGGGACCATCCAAAGTGCCAAATCCTTTCGTGAAGAGTTCCTAAATGCCGGGGGCCTTGACTTAGTCATTAAAATACTGCAGAAAGATGCCATGCTACCAGATACTGATTATGATATCCGACAGTGTTGTTATTTTATTGCGTTACAATTGGCTCGGTAGTACATATTAGTGGTCAACCATTCTCATTTAAATACTCAATATCCGCACGGTAACTTATCCTCTTGCTTCTTTGCAGTTTTCTTCTGTGTGGACAAACCATTGGCAATCTGGAACTGTCCTTATCAGATTCGTCGAAGGGTTCCAGCAAGTTTAGGAAGTCTTTATCTGATTCTGGAGTGCCTTCCGGGGACACCCTTGGCAATATTTCTTCGGCAGCTTCTCGTGCTATTCAGGTAACTTTACTGTGTCCTTTGTGTATGAAAGGTAAAATTGTCGTGCGATAAATTCATCGAAAAATAATTTAATCTATGATAAATACGTAGCACTAATTGATTTTCTGTTTTGTTTTAGACTATGGGCGTTTTGGATTTCACCGACACTGTTTCATGTTTTCTTCGTGTGGCTTGGGCTGCAGCTGTTGGAAAATTACATTTAGTTAGCACTGTGCAGCCGATCAAAGAATCAGGCATGTTTTCTGGTACCGTTGCTGGTAGAAGTCGACAAAGCAGCACGGGAAGTAATACCAGTACTGGCAGCGAAGGGGAACAAGGAGTACAAGCAAATGTTTATTCAAATCAAAAGTTTATTAGCAATAAAGATTTTCTAATCGCGAAAGAAGCCCTCGAATTCCTAGTCACTTGCTTGCAGCTACGTACCAAACTTTTAGGTAGATATGTAAGAATCATAGTTATTTTCATGTTTTTAGATGACCATTTTAATTAACTTAAGTACCATTTTCAGGCACCTTCTACAAAATTAATTGTGTCGGAGATTTTATTATTGACATGTTGCTGGGGTCGCCAAGTGTGGATGTGCGAACAAGCGCCTGCAAACAGTTCTGCCATCTTGGTCAGATAAAAACCATTGAGGATCCCGCAACCATTTCTCCGAGACACTTCCTCCTGCAGGTGCTTTTGAAAGCCCCATTACCTCTTTGGGTACCAACCACTAATACCCGTGGAGCTAGTCAGAGGTATTTTTTAAATAATTTTAGTCCTAATATCTCGTAATACATATTCTGAAAATACTGGCAAATATTTAACTGTTTGAAAACATGGAAATTTTTTGAAACTTTTTGAATTTGTTTTTATTCTCTTTAGATTGTTGAGTCAGTGTACCCAGTACTTTGAACTGCTATGTTGCCTGCTGCAAAATCTGCCTGGTAAGTTTGCATTTAATTCTTCAAATGGAAATATATTACATGCAAGTGGTCTGAATAATATAAAATTATTAAACCTTCTGCTGATCAATATTATTTTCGACAAACATTATGCTGTGGCATTTGTGCTTATTGTTTATTCCATAATTTTAGCAAACGAGCAAGCAAATCTACACGTTGATCCGACACAAATGTTAGAAGATGAAATAGCTTGGCTAACTAACTTTACACCATCAGAATCTTCCTTCAAGCAGGACACCGACAATGCTATTTTAGCTGGCCATCTCCGGCTAATGCGGACGCTTTTTACCTGCGAAGGCGTCAACAAAGCTGCTATTGGCAGACGCCTCATCCCCCATCTTTTAAACACGTTTCTCTTCCCGGCATCTAGACTAATAGTCGAGGGGTTTCAATCTTCGAGAAAGTTTGACCGGGATTTCAATGCCATACCCAAGTAAGTATTTCTTTGTAACTTCAAAACCTGGCGGTCAACACGTTTTCACATATAAGAATGATTTCGTATCGGAAAGGTAAACAATATAATATTTGCAGGTGCCTAGGAATGCCTTTTAGAACTGCCGCATATGAGCTGCTTGTTGAACTGTCAACTGGCAGTGCTGACAATGCCAAATTGATTATCCAGCTTCTGCTCGGAATGCATCACAAGTGTGATCCTTCTCTAGCCAAAGAATTTGAGGTAACTGTGCTGAAAATGTAAACTAAATTGTGAGGCCATTGTTTGATTGTCTAATCATCTAATTACAATCAAACTTGTAAATTATTGCATTCTAGTACGAACCGGCTGTTGAAGGTCGAGCTGTGTGCGGCTATGTTGGGCTGAAAAATGCCGGTGCCACGTGCTACATCAATTCAGTGATCCAACAATTATTTATGATGCCAGGGCTTTGGGAAACCATATTGGCCGTGGATGAAGAATGTTCAGATGATGAGTTAGTTGCAGTCGGGTGTTAAATAATGCAAGTTTGGCATCATTCACTTATCTAGTCAGATAACTGAAATTATTCCTAATTTACAGCGTGTTCAGCCAGTTTCAAATGGTATTGGGACATTTATTGGAAAGCAAACTCCAGTACTACGTGCCCAGCCAGTTTTGGAAATGTTTTAAGTTGTGGGGACAACCGGTGAATGTCCGAGAGCAACAGGATGCCTTTGAGTTTTTCACGCATCTTATTGATCAAGTGGACGAAGCTATTAAGAAATATGAACGTGAACCAGTTTTCAAGGGAGTTTTCGAAGGCCTGTTTTCAGATCAGAAGATTTGTCAAGATTGCCCGCATAGGTAGGCAAATGGCCACCAGATATTCTGCAATGAAGCTGCACTCCCAGTCGATCTCATTTGAATCGTGTTTTAGATATGAAAGAGAGGAAGCGTTCATGGCATTGAATCTCACAGTGAAGAGCCATGATTTACTCGATTCTTTGGATCAATTTGTGAAAGGAGAGCTTCTGGAAGGAGATAATGCGTATTTCTGTGAAAAGTGTGGCGTTAAGGTAAATCACGTTTAAGTTACTTGGGTAAAATTTTTCGTTGTAGGGAAAAGTGGAATTATTAATTGAGGATTTGTTAATCCTAGCGGAACACAGTCAAAAGGACGTGCATAAAGCATTTGCCAGGTGTCTTAGTGATTCAGCTTAAAAGATTCGGTTATGATTGGGAAGCAAACAGAGCGTTGAAATTCGACGATCATTTTAAGGTAAGATTGGTAATTTTCTGGCAATTAAATTGAAACGTTTTATTCCATTTTTATGATAAGCGATTCAAGTACGTTACTCGGGACACAGTAAATTTCATAAAACGCGTTTTATGTTTTTGAAACAGTAGAGCATGTTTTCTGATATTTCAAAAATGATTGATAGTTTTTTCCATAACTCATCACTAATTTTTTTTCGAAACAAGTATTGTTAGGTTAAAATAGTTTCTGAGATGCCATTATTATTTTAAGTCTAAATTAATCTGTTTCCTGGCACATTGAAAATCCATAGAACTCTGATTTGTTTTCAAATTTGCATTCTGAAAACGTGATTACTGTTTTAAAATAGTAGAACAGATTTTCTGAAGCTCCAAATATGATTGACAGTTTGATATCATTTGATCGAACTAAGATTGATAGCATTTTCACGAACATAGTTTCAAATTTCCTCGAATGTTTTATTAAAATGCATTGCATGGAATTTATATTCATGTTGAAAACGTAGATATCCAATGTCCAATATGACATTTGCTCTTATCATTTCTAAATATTAAAAAAAAATAGGCTTAATTAATGCAATTGAAATAAAAACAAAAAAAAACGGATTTGGTTGCAGAGTAGTCTGAATTGAGTTATGGACTCAGTTTGAGCACCACCTTGCAAATCGAGCTTGTTTTGCTAGCCACAGATTGTTTCCAACCATAGCACAGCCCATAAGCATCACCCCAGAAGGGGTTCCTTTGCCAACTGGACTGACTGGGTCAGTTTCTTGTAATCTGCTCCTCGGTTTATGAGGATGTCCTGCTAGGACATTGTTACGGCTCTTGTCTCAGACCTTCCCACGGGTTATGAGTAATCTGGTACTCTGTGTCACCCCTGAAGCAAGCATTGCCTCCAAATCCTTATTATAGGAAGTTACTGGCCTGCTAGATATACCCATACAAATGCTGTGACAATTACTCTATGGGTACCCTATTCTAGAAACAGTGATATCAATTTTTTCTTTTAAATCATCTATAATGTTGCTGATGTATTGTGTTAGTCGAAATATTATGTCATTTATGAGATCATTAACTATGTGTTCAAAGATTATTTTATTTTTCAACAGTTTCCATGGGTATTGGACATGGGCCCGTACACCGAAGCAGGTATACAAGCCAAGGAAAGGCAACTCGAGCTAAAGCATAACGAAACTGCTGTTGGGGAAGGAACGTCCCTGAATTCTACGAACAGCTCTTTATCCACTCTCAATACGTCATTAACGCCTACCCAAGCCAATTACGAACTAGTCGGAATTGTGGTCCATAGCGGTCAAGCTAGTGCTGGTCACTTCTATTCTTATATAAAGGAAAGAAGGTTGTATTCTAGTTTTCTATTCTTCTACTACTAAACTTTGATCACTCATTATTTGGTTTTATATTAGAGGCACATCTTTGACCAATTCGAACAAAAACAAATGGTTTAAGTTTAATGACACTACCGTGGAAGATTTCGACATGAATGACACTACGCTGGAAGCGGAATGTTTCGGTGGAACGTACAAGGCTAAATCGTATGATTCGTGTAAGTTTCACAATTTAATATAACGTTAACACTGCCTATATGCATTCAAAATATGTTATAAACACATGTGGAATGTTACGAAATCCCACCAAAGATATTGAATAGATGCCATAAACTTGATGCAATTCATGTTGACTACCAACGTGAAAAAGCAGGAAAACCTGGAAACCTCAAGGAATTTTATATTCCACCTGAAAAATTCAGGAAATTTTGAATTGAAACCTGGAATTTTTCAGAATCAAAATTGTATTATTGTGCTTGTTTGTTATAATTCTGATGAATCTGAACAAAATTGTGTTGATACTGGGTTGGTATCGCTTAAATTTGTGAAATTCCTAAAAATGTATTATTGTCATGACCTAAAATCCAGAATTTGTGATCTAGTTTGGGTAGAATTTTCAGCTTCGTCATTTTTCAAAACAACACAATACGAGATCTACTGTTTTTTTAACCTGGAAAAATTAGAATATGACCCTGAAAACCCTGGAAAACTAAGGGAATTTCGTTTTCTGAAATTAGTCACCATGTCAAAGTGCAAAATTGACTATATTGAATGAATCATGCATTTTACCGGCTTCACAGAAATCATAGATTGAAGCGTTTCTTGCAAATATGCTTTAGTAGTTCAAGTGCATCTATTTATTTTCTTATAGTAACATATTGTTATGTTTGTAGCAAATTCCTACCCAGAGACCCGTCACCGTTACTGGAATGGCTACATGCTTTTTTATGAACGTGTGGATGATGCGACAAAAACTCCTCGGACGCCAAAGCGTGCTTTGGGAAGGAAGTCTTTCCGAAGACCTGATCGAGATAGTGGGCCCATTAGTACGAGCACTCCACGGAAACTGTCATCCGGCATGGGTTGTGGAGGCAGCAGCTCCTTTAGCGCAGCTGCTAGTGATTCGGATGGATTGTCTCAGCTGACCGCTCTCGTCCATCATGGCGAAAAACAGGGCTTGTTCACGGAGAAGATCCCACCTCGAATTCTGCGGGTCATCCAGGAAGATAACTTGAGGTTCTTCCGCAATAGAGATATTTACAGTGAGGAATACTACAGTTTTGTTCACCAGTTGGTCACCTGCAATGTGGTACGCCGGACTAAATTATTTTTAAAATTGGAGTTCTTATAATGTTTATAATAACATTGTAACCCCCATATTTTGCTTTTCTCGTTCAGGAGCAAGTGAAATCTAAGGAGTTTGCTGAAATGTCGGTAGTTGCGTTGGAATTGGCGACCAACTTTCTTTTTAATACCTACCTCAGGACTAGAAGACGACAGAAGTGAGTACCTTAACAGGAAATATAAAAAAAACTTGCAGTTCAAACGAATGAAATTATTATTAATTTCAGAGAAGTTATTAATCAGTGGGTGGACAGTATAGAGACGTTGGTGAATGGATGTAAAGCAGCAGCTTTATGGCTTGTTGATTATTTAGCCAGTGAAGTAGGTCTCAGTTATATCAAGTAAGTTGTTTGGGTATAATGCTTGATGCATAATTTGAGTTCGCGATAAAATTTAATTTTCGTTTCGTTAAGACCATTTTTGCTCGAATGTCCCGTTCGAGAAGTGCGAATTGCTTTTGCTAAAATAATCGAAATGACTGTGCAAAATTTCTTTCACCATGGAGGAGATGTGGTAAGCCCTGCTTTTGCTTTCGTGTATGCCTTTGCCTTTAATTTTCAAAGTGAACATATTTTTGTCTTTCATTTTTTTCAGACATACAAATCCCTCGATAACTTGATTGAATATCTCTTGGAGCTGTTGGATAAGGACTTGCCTGACAATTGTCGTACATGCACTCAGTATTTTTGGTTAATCAGCATGTATGCTCAAATGGTAAGAACAATTTAGAGGTGTTGGGCTTATTAGTCAGATTGTATTTGCATCAACCAAAATTAAGTTTGTGGTACTACGAAAGGCGCACCACTAAAAACTGGCCACTTTTATATATGCAATTTCTTATGCGTAGTTCCTGCAAATTAATTTTTATGTGGTGCATTTTTTTCCTCAGAATGAATGCAAATATATTATCCAACTAATAATTTACTATGATTTTAAAATTTAGGGTGGAAATGCTTGTTCCCATCTGTTTATGAGAAAGGCTTTTTCTCGAATACTAACTTTCTTAGTGGGTGCAGCAGCTGTGAGCGGAGATAGTAACGTAAGTTTGATATATAAGAAGGTGAAAACTGAAAAGCTTTTCGTAATAATTTTGTGTATTTCTCGTCAAGTACAACTTACCAAGGCGATGGGGTTCGTCTCAGGCAAGGGAGTTTTGTGCCGTCCATTGCACTTTAGCTGTTCTCGTTATAAGCTGCGACCTCCGATCTTTTCGTACGCAAAGTATTGAGGATTATGCTGACCCTCTTTCACGGGTTCCCTTTCATGCTAATATTGCTCCCCCTGTTGAAGTGCAGGCTGTTATTAGTGGTGCTGTTTTGATGACTTATCTGCAGGAAGTAAGTGTTTTTTTCCGGTGCTCATTAACTCATAAGCTGTTTGTCTGACGAAGTTTCCATTTATATTTTCATGTTAATTCCTGTAGGTTGTCACTGCCTTTAGGGAGATTAATGCTCCAATGACTGTAGTTGTGGATATGTTAGAGCAGTGCAGTTTTTGCAATCAAAATTTCAGCGATCATCTTCTGAATCAGATCATGGTAATTATTTATTTTTAATGACCAGCACTAGACTAATGCATATTTTTATTATAAGATTGTTCATCACCTGATTCGTCAATTGTTGCATTTTTTTCTTCCAGCTACAGGTTTTATCAGTTTCTTGTAATGAGTTGAAGCACTTATTTGACCTTTTATTGAGGATCTTGGTATTTTATTCATTTACAATTATTAGTTTAATTTTGCTTTTTTTTTTTCGTGTATTTTATTTGCATTAATAATCGTCTAATTATAGATGATTGAAGATCCTTTGCATCTGGAAAGGTTGCGTCATACCATTGATGGCTTTCCCAATTCTAAAACCGGAATGCAGGTTGATGGAATGTTGGGTAAGAATGCAACTTTCATAACATGTTCATTTGATGCGTGACTTGTGTTCATATTATAAAAATCAACAAACGTAGGTGGAAAAATGATATTAATTACCATAACTCGTATTTTTCAGCTATAATTAGAAATAATCATGCAGTGGATAGTCGTCGCTCATATCAGTGCATCAAATTTTTGGTGCATTTAGCCAATAAGTATGTCGACACTAAACAAGCATTTGATTTATTCAACCACACAACTATCGCTCATTAATCCGGTTTTTGTTCTCGAAGATCGGCTACAGCTAAGGATTTTTTGATGCAGACCCCTTCGAAGTGGCAGTGGGCAGTCAATTGGTTGAAAAAGAAAATGACCGAACATAGTTATTGGGGAGCTCAGTCAACCACACTTTCTAACGAAGATCCAAATGCAAAAAGCTTCCAAAGAACAGTCAGTGCACAGGTAGGCTTGACATAACGTGATCAAAACGCCAGCAACTTTCTGGCTAATAAACTTGGATGGTCAATATGGGCCAAAATTTCATACTGGATAAACCCCATAATGTTTCATTAAAACATGTTTTAAACTTTGTTAGGACACCCTAGCTGAAGCCACAGCTTTGCTGACCGAGTTAGATTACCCGGATTTGGAAATGGATACTGATGGCTTCGAAGTTGACGAGCAGGACGAGGAGGAGCGAGAAAAGACTCCGAATCCACTCCAAAGATCACCAACGCCACAACTGCCCTTCTGATAGCCCAAAGATGTATTGGGGAAGACTGAGAACAGAGGTATATTTTAGCATAAGTTAAGTCTTCAGCAAGTTGGTCTTCTTTTTGGCAGTACCTACATTTTGATACATTGTATTGAAGAAAGTCTTTGGGTATTTCCCCCAGCGTGACGAGTGCCAGCAGCCCGATCCTGCCACTTGAAATTCGTTTTTAAATACGCAAAAGAGGGCAATATTGGACAATCAAATAATTTTTTATGCTTATTATAATTGTTGTTGTTATTCATAAAACAACATTAACCAGCACTGACTGCACGCAAAGGAGCTTTATCCGTTGTCGTTTTTAAGATTTTCCCCCTTCATCACCTGCCTCGGTTTGAACCATATCGTTATTAACAGGCCCCTAAAGTTGGTCGTTGACGACTAGAAGAGCGTTTTATGCCAGTACAATTTCCACTCGTAACGGGGGTATATTTCTGCACTGATTTTTCAGGGATTTTTTTGAAACTGGCTCAATTAATATCATAATTCAACTAATTTCTGCTTCCATTTTGTCTTTTCTAATTAACTTGTACTTATTTTTCTTATCAACAGCGCCATTTTGTCACAATTTCTTTTCGATTGGCAGATTTATTTTAAATATAATACAAAAAGTTTTATATTTTGTCGTCTGTTCATTACAAAATGAGATTTTTGGTCGCCCTGTATTTAAACAAATTTCCCATCATGCATCCTGGATTCCATCACGTGATTTCGAATGTCTTCTTCTCTGACGCCATGACAGTCGTGTGTTGAAATGTGAAGGCAGTACGTCTGCTACAATTAGGACCGTTTTAAAAACTACTGTAAAGCTAAAAGTCCGAAATACTTATGGTAAAAAGTGTGTTTAGTTAATGCTCAACATAATTACCAGTTACCACTAGTCCGTGAAGCAATGAATTGGAATCAACGCCAAGCGTGTTTGACAACGTGAGTATGGTTGAGTTACAATTTGAATACTTTATTATTATTAGCATCAAACAATGAGCATTTGTCTCATTTTAAACCCCACCATGGTATACTTGAATTCTCGACTTGTGGCCTCTTGATATCTATCGAGTTATTCGAACCTACAGCGCTAGTGCTGGCATTTGAAACCCCATGTTAGTTCGAAACCCATGGAATTTGTTTCATAAGGATTAACACCTGGATAATCGAATGCGCGCTATGCTGCTATGCAAAAATCAGCGTACTGTACATTAGAAAATACTTGCGGGAGAACAAGTATCATGGTTAACACACAACCTGCGTGGGAATCCTGGGAATTTAGGTGAAGTTGTCCTTTCGAGCAACAAAGTACTCTTAATTAAAAATTCAAATAAAACAGTGCACTCCTAGAGACATGTACTGTAGATGTTGTGCGAGTTGCTATATTATACAAATTCAATAATGATCGTAATGGTCAATGGCCATTTTGATTACCTTTTATATTCAAGGCAAAGTTTTTTTTTTTGCTTTATACTGCAGGGTTGATGGGAAAACAAACTTTTTAACCTGGAAAAGGCAGGGAATTTTTTTGTTACCAAAGCTGTGGGAATCCTAGTAAATTCCATTTGGCAATGAAAAATATCGGGCAGAAATATTTGAAATATTTCTGATTTAGGCGGTAGTTCTAGTGACAAATGAAGGGCAAGCCATTGGCGCCCTCTAGTGATAAATTCAATTACGATTTCTAGCACAGGGATTTCTGCTAGCAACGAGTTGTCATTTTTCGTATGGATTTGTCCTCGAAATAACATTTTTATTCAAACATATGGCGTCAGGAACGTATCGTCCTTTGCAAGTATCCTTAATTTTCCGTACAAATACAATGGAGCATTGTTCTATTCAATAAAGGTATGGAGTTGTATTTGTGTAGGTATGAAATACAAAACGGTACAAGTGTTTGTGGTCAACATCAAAAATGTCTACACCTCTGTGTTGTTTCTTTAATTATACCTTAAAAGTTACATGTACATTTAATCGAATTTTAAGAGTTACTATTTATTACAAGTTCGATATCATTGGTGGAACGCAATACTACAAGTCTCAAAATTCACAACCATTCTAGAAAGTCCTTAATCTTTGATTCAGCACGTTGAAACTGAAATGTCCGAAAATTCGGAGTATGATCCTGCTAACAGCCGTCTTCCAAAAGGCGATTTTATGACCAATGTCAAGGAGCAGATGACACAATACGTACGTGTGCAGTTGTTGTAATTTCGTGGTATTGATTGACACCTCTCTAGATCCACATTTATCAATTAGGTGTTCGTCGAAGGTCGCCAAAGAGCTCGAAATGCTTTTAATTTGTACGCTAACATTGATGTGCTGCGGCCTTATTTCCATGTTGAACCTAGGGAAGTGCGTCAGAGGCTCATAAACTCCTTGATTCCCAGAGTTTCGAGTGTCTCAAAACCAGTGGTAATTGGCTTTTTCTTTTCTAAGGCTTGCTAAGATGTTTCTGAAGTTTTACGATTAATGTGATAATTTTTCAATAGTTGGTAGGCGAACTGTATGGACCCCTGATGGTGGTTTTGACATTAATTGCATTGTTACTCTATGGGATGAAATCATCAGGGCATGAAGTGGTACGGTGATGATGCGTTTGTATTTTTCGAAAGGTTGTTTTTTGGTCTTCCCATCTTTCATGAAATGTATGGGATTCGTCAGTAAGCTGCTGACTAGTTAAAACTGTCTTAATAATTGATATCATATATTTGAGTTCTAACCTGGTAAACTATGAATATGATTTCTAGAAAGAAGGTACGCTGATGGGCACTGCGTTCGGTGTCTGTTTTGGATATTGGTTGGGTGCCGCGGCGTTTGTTTACTTCCTAGCTTACATTTGCAACACGCAGTTATCGTACATGCAGACCTTGTCACTTATGGTGAGAATACGAATTGTATGGTTTCAGCATTGCAGTGAATTTACCAACTGCTCGATGCAACTGACGTGTCCCTATTTTACAGGGTTACGCAATGTTTGGGCACTGTGTCGTTATGTTTTTGAGCTCGTTGTATCATTCTGACACTTCTCATTATGTGTTCTACTGTCTATGGGTTGTATTTGGTGGACTATCATCCTTGAAGATGGTGAGCTTGGTGAAATCAGGTTTCCCTCTAGGTCCTTTCTGTAGGATACGGAATTACATTTTTTCCATGTAACAGATAATTGTGCTGATGGCAAGGACTTCGGGTCGGTCACAAAGGCTGATTCTTCATTCTGCTGTTGCTATTTTGCATATGCTCTTCCTTCTTTACCTGCATTTTGCCTATCATGAAACTGTTGAAGGTAATTTTGATGCTGTTTAGAAAACATCTAGGAAGATTTTGTTTCCAATTGAAAGCCTTTTGCTGACACTAGTTTGTTGTTTTAGCTTTGGATCAGCTGTAATTCACCGGTGAAATCTCAGTTTACCTGATTTCCAGTGCACGTCTTTGCTATGGTATGGAGAGAAATGGGAAGGAATTTAATTATTGTAAAGAACTTTGAATACGATGTATATTTTTGTGCCATTTGCACGCTAAAAACTATAATGAATAAATTAGTGTTGACATTACTGATATTCGGCATATATTTATTATTATGTGGACCTTGCATGATACGTTTCTACTCATTCTTGCTAATTCTTGGCTTAGTGATATATTTATTTAGTCTTGTGTTAGACATTTAGCGTTTCATCCATTTGCAAATGTGCACGGGCATATATGGTGAAATACTAAGAAAATCTGTTATTTTTCCCGAATTTATATAATCAGATTAGAATGAGTGATGAGAATATTCTTCAGCTACCAAATCCTTAGCATTCAACAGTCTTGTAACTAGTATTTGCTTTTGGGAAGCTGCACAGAGGGCGTGTTGGCCTAAATTTGTGATATGCGTGATTAATGCCTGATGCAACAGAGTGCCTTCTTGTTTGCATTGCAGATTTGTATTTTATCCTGACCTAATATTGATTTATGAATGCCTTCAAGCATAACGATTTTTGCCCTTCGACTTAGTTGCCATGAACCTTCACATTTTTACTGAAAGTCGGGTGAGCCTTATGCCGTACTGTATATCTGATTTGTCTTGAAATATTTTTAGGAATAGGTGTGGGCAATTACTTTCAAAATGTTGGGTTTATTTGGTTTATATGTAATTAAATATAACGTCTCCATAGTCGATTTCCTTTCTCTGAAATATCCCAGCATCATTTGCGATCATGTTTCTCTTCTTTCATCTTTCAACTTTTATTTCTTGGAGAATGTAATGCGTCTCGGTGCAATCATGCGTGACCATAGAGTCATTGAATGAGGTTACACTGGACCCTTTTGTGTGTTAAATTTGATTACGCTCAATACAAAATAAGCAGCAATTTCCCAGAAGATCACAATAACCCAAATCCCATATTACTGGCATACAGCACTTTGGCTGAATCGACGTTGAAAGGCTGTTCTTCAGCTTTCACAAAGGTGAGGTAAATTACAGAGGGCACACGGCGTCATAGCTACAGTAACTAGGTGGGGAACTATACCGATGCACTAATACAGGTGCTGATACCCTACTTGTGAGTTATTCAGAAAAGGTAAAGCATACACACAGTACGTGTATTTCTAACAAAGGTGCGCAAGATCACAAAAGTTCTGAATATACAATTATACAGGTATATATATATGTAGAAGTGAAAGTTTATGGCCTTATGTGCTTACATTTTCAGATTACATGTACCGACTAAATTATCATTATATAATAATTAAAAATGTTGTAATCTAATAAAGTATGCTGTTTGACAGTTTTAGAACAGGGTTCCCCAGACTTGTAAAACCTGGAACTGTCAGGAAAAATCGATTTAATTTGAAAAAGTCAGGGAAATTCAACAAATAGCCAGTTATGTCATAATTTCCGTTATCATAAATACACTTGTCATTTTCTTGTTTCAAAATTTATAACAGGGTCCCCATTGACTTGGATAAGTCAGAAAAATTTCAAATTTTCATGCAAAGGTCAGGGAAATTTCAAATTTTCATGCAAAAGTCGGGGAAATTTAAATCGGCGATAATGCCACCCTTAAATTGCCATAACCTCAAATGATGAATTGAATTTGTTTGTGATGCTGCTCCAAAGATGACGTATCTAGTATTAGATTGAAGGTATAAATTATCAGTAATTGGTGACTTTTGTTTCAATTTTTTCAATAGACAACTTTTTATAAAGTATGGGTAATTTTTTCCAAAAAATTGGAAAAGTCAGGGAAGTTGAAAATTTATTTGAGTGGGAACCCTGAATTATGGCGTTTTAGGATTTTATGCAAAATCGTTGTATCGTCTCTGGCGATGCCACTGTACATCGAAATGGTATTTGTTTATATTGCCGCCAACCCCCCCATATTTTGCACTGGAAATATTTTTCCATGCAGATGTGTTTGAGGAGCGCGGAGAAATGTGGTTAGAAAACTTTTTTTGGATTCATGTGAAATATAAGGAATTGAACTGAGTAACTGACTTACTGTCAGATATCATACAACATGTGGTGTTGGGGTTGAAGTCCCCATCAACCCAATTTATTAGGCAGTCATCCCCTCATTTGGGTGGACACAATGTACACTGTGATTGCTAAATCAAATCTTTAGGATCGGGCAATTTGCTAGTTCAAGCTGGTCTAAAAGATCACAGATTGGTCAGTTTCGCCAAAGGACGCTGTTGTTGTTTACTCCGATACCACAAAATGACCAAGAACTCATGTCAGAAACTTCATGGTGTCTAAAACGCAGGGATTGTGCCATATTGCCAAAATCAAAGGCCTCGTCAGAAGATCCATATATAGAGTATAAACGAGCTAGCTCATGTTCACACTTCCAGGCAGGAATAGTAATGCTCTTTTCTGCTTGATTTCAGGTCATGCTTTGCTGACCGCTGTAATAGCGCCGAAGAAACTGACCCTTATTTGAAATGGCTCGATGCCATTTTGAGGATTGTGGATTTTCGTTTTGCTTCTGCTGTTTGAGCGCCATTTTGTATTTTTGGCATTGCGCCCCTACGCAATGGACTGCACAACTTGCAAACGGAAGTTTACCGTTGAGAGTGCCAGCATGACAACGTAGCAAAAGGGCACCACACACCTTTCCAGCACACCCTGTTCTGGGACACTTTCAACCCGTCAACCAGCCACTAAGCATGATCACGGTAAGAGCCTCCTTATCCATTATCCAGCTTAGAAACTAGTTTAGATGTTAGAAAGTTGCTGCATTGTAGCTCATGCATGTCCACTCTCCGTGCCATTGTACCAAGAGGTGCGGAGATTATTCGTCGAAGAGTGTTCATTGCGGCTTTGATCAGGAAATTGTCAGGATTGTTATCGTTGCCATTTTTGCCTTGCCGTGTTATTACCGTGTTCGTGTACAGGTATTGTTTCGTGGACAGCGTTTAAATCTACGGGGAATCATTGAAATATTATTGTGAATAAAATTCAATACGGCTTCTTGAAATTGAAGTCAGTCATTTGATAAAGTTGACATTCACGTAATTGTGAGCTGCAGTTGTGAAACAATAAAGAATAACAAATTGGCCTGAATGATAACTTTCGATTGCCAAATGGAGTTAATGTTAAGTCAACGATTTGGATAAATACGGCTCGTATTTATTATTTTTTAATATTACAGTATTAGAATAATTGTAAAATAAGGAAGAATACAGTAAATAACGTGAACCAGACATTGTTTTTTGGAACGTCAGATCGTATAAGAACTGTGGTTCGAATAAGTTATCAATTAGAAAAGTTTTTTTTTGGACTGCCTTTTCCTGCTTAATTTTTCCTACGAAATAAATTATATTGCTTATTGTTGCTTATTGTTGAAATTGACTTACAACGCCTTGGATCAAAATATAGCGTCATCACATAGCAGAGTAAGCGTCATCACATAGCAGACTTAAGCACACTAAGAAATAAAACGACATAAACGTAGAATTGAGAGATAAATCGATAATTGAAAATGGGGAAACACTTTTTTGATTTCAAAAATTTGCCTCAAGTTCTTCATCTTCTCGCTTTATTGCTGGCTCTTTCAGTCGTCCAACTGACGTGTTGACACAAACAACCATTCACACCAACAGACAACCTTCATGCAGGGTCCAAGTCTGGTAATGGGGTCAGACATGAATTACGCCATCGACCAAGTTATTAGTTTTGAAAATAAACGTGATGACGTTTTGCATGAACGATCTCAGATACCACTTTGGAAAAGGAGCCTGTTGTCGGAACCATCAAACAATCTTTCGTAATAATACCCTGTTGACGGAAATCAAAATGCACTCTCGAAAATGCTCTATGTTTGAGTAGCAGATAAGAGCATGACGCCTTGGTTACTATTCATGGAGTGGAGCATGTTTCCATCAAATCCATAGTTGTTTTTTCTTGGGTGGAGCTGGAACTTATTGCCTACTTTCAGGAGCTTCGTGCAAATTTGCTGGAAAACCTGGAAACCTTAGGGAAATTTATATTTAACTTGGAAAACTCATGGAATTTTGAAATGAAACCTGGAATTTTTAAAAATCGGAAGTGATTGACCTGATAATCCCAAATTCTAAAATTAATCTTACCTTATGGATTATTGGTGATTTAATAACAAACAATTAAAACTGCTGTCAATGTTATCTTTATTATTAGGTATTTCTGAACAACGTGTTCGCGAGAGTACACCAGAGTGTACAGAAATTGAGTTAATTTCTGTCAGTATTAATATTTCTGAAATTTTCAAAATTGGTTAAAATTTCATTATTGGTTATCTAGTTTTTATAAGAAAATCCCTCATCAAATCCTTTCATTATTATTATTATTATTGCCACCCAAAAAACACTTCAAGGAAACTATACCTAAAACGCCATTATTTCTGATAGTTTTTAAAAAAAAATGTTCTTAAATTCCATTATTGGGATATTTTGGTTTGATACCGTTAACGAAAACCTTCCATTCGAGATTTAGTTTTTCAAAAAACCTCGTTTTAAGGTGAGTTTTGTTTTCAATAGAATTGTGGCACACATTCACTCATTCTAATATATTTTTTTAACTTGGAAAAAATAGACAATGATCCCGGAAAACTCAAGGAATTTAGTTTTCATAAATTCTTAGTTAACACGATGACGCATGATTACTATTCATGGAGGTAGAGCTTGCTTCCATCAAATCCATAGTTGTTTTTCTAGGGTGGCTCTAGCAGTGATTGCCTACCTTCAGGGGCTTCTTGCAAGTTTGCTGCTATGCGAAAAACGTGCTTTTCATACGCCTTTACAATATGCCCAGTGAGTTATTGACGCGGAAAAGCTCCAGATCGCTGCCAGAGATAGGTTTCTGGATGAAAGAACAAAAGTTCTAAAAAAAAATATAAAAAATGACGAAAGTTGGTTTTATTTAGTATTCGACTGGCGTGATGGAGGCCTGTTCATCACCTGTATGCAAATAGTTTAAAGATTGGGAGATTTTACTCTTGCGAGTGACTTGTGAGTTCATGTTTGGCTTTGAAAATCTGAAAAACGCCAAAGGTTCGCTACCAGAGGCTTTTTATTGGCGGAACGGAAACGAAAAGTCGTAAAAGTTGACGCTATCTCAACGGCATCTGCCAGAAATGGATTTTTGAGATTTGTCATGATCAGGGAATGATCGAAATGCGCTGTTTTTCCGCCATAAAAATCGAGTTCAACCAAGTTAACCAAGTTGAGATAAGGTTGTACGTGCGAAGGGAATTGGGCCAGGCTCTGGGGTGGAAAACGTACTTTTGAAAATGTTAACTATTTGGGATATGGTCCAACAAAGGCAACCAGACGAACGACCAGTGATGAGCGTTCAATGAACTTCTGTCAAGAGAATGTCTTCCTGTTTTCGACTTCCGTTTTGTCATTCTCAAATGACCCCAACAGCCAATAGGGCTGAGATTTTGCTAGGGATCTGTTGAATGTTGATCAACTTTTGATGCACCCTGCATTGCGTATGAGTCTGGGAAAAGTGACCTGTTTCAAAAATAATCAGGTTTGCTAAAATATTACTTTTTAAATTTTTTTAAAAATATTATTATTCAATTTTACTTTTGCGAGATAAAATTGATCATTTTGGTCTACATTTTAGATAAGTCGAACAAATTTTGCTCAATGATTACGTCAACATTTTTTTGGAAATGATGAGAAATGTTGACATGCATGTAACATGATTCACACAAGGTTTCCACAATGGAAAATATAGGAAAGTCAGGAAATTTGTTACTAACTGGGAACCTTGGGAAGGCCAGGGGAATTTTGAACATGTTTCAACAACTCAGGGATTTCCCCGCTTTGAATTATAATTTCAATCCAGAAGGCATTTCAACTATCAATTAATGAGTTCTGAGTTCTCCGAATTAAAAATCCAAATTAAAAAAAAATCCTAGATACATCTACTTTGAGGTTGTGTGAATTCATCAATTATAGAAATTCCACATTATTATTTTAGCTTGTAAGCATTATTTATATTCAAGGGCATGTTCTTTTCACGCAGGTCAGGGAAGAATACAATTATTCACCTGAGAAACCTGGGAAAGTCAGGGTTTTTTTTTGTTACTAAAGCGGTGGGAACCCTCATGTAAGTGATGCAGAAAAGTGATCAATATCCCCTGGATACACGAAAGTCAAGAGATGGCAGTCTCAGTCAGCTATGGATCTAAAAAAATGGGGAAATGAGTTAATATGGGAGGAAATTATTTAGGAATGAAATCAATAAATGATGAAATATGGATTATACTTATGCAATCTTTTATTCCATTTCCTATGTTCTTTCTCCTATATGTAGCTTTCCTTAACTAGCATATGACATAATTAAGCATTTTCGGTGGTCATATGATGGGCAGAAGTTCATAAGTTTCAAAAGTTTGTGAATTATACGGCGTTTGACCTGTGAACCCACTCGCTCCATATTACACAACAGGTAGCTTCATGAACTTGGCGTCAAAATGACCATCTCTATACAAAAATGGCAACTTGCCTCGTACATGTATACGCTCTGTAAATTGCAACCCTTCAATCGAACGTAATTGGAAAATCCATCACTCTCTAGATATAACAGCAACAATACAACCAGCAGCATTCGACTATTGATACTCTTAGCGATTTGAGATCACCACCAAATTAATAAAGTGCTCTGGCAATAGTGAACTAACTGCATCCACTCGGAAATGGCGTTTAATCCACTCTGGGGAAAGAGAGACACGCAGCACGGATGTATTTCGATGGCATTCTTAATTAGTGAGGCTGTGATTCTCGTTAATTCCGTATAGATAACTGCGCTCGTCACTTCTAATTGATGGGGGTTTGATTAACTGCAGGCTGAGTAACCACAAACCTGCATTTATACAGTGGAAGTAAAATGAAATCGCTCTTTGCCAACGCTATAGATTACGAATTTTTAATTTGCACTAATTAGAGCAGGATTGCTATTTCATCTACCTTAGGAAAAAAAATTGAAATTTCTATTATATACGATCGAGGAGCTGTATCGTTTTTCCACAAGGAGAATTTAAAGGCTCCACATTTCTCAGGGTCCTCGCAACCTCTATCACATATGGTATTGACTTACTGATTGTAGGGTACTGAGTTAGGAATATATCAAAACACGAAGGGACACAACCCCATAAGGCTGAGGTTTATCGGGTAGAAATCGAGTTGGAAGAGATGTTGATTTAATCATTGCTATGCCCTCGAAGAAATGTTTGTAAAATCCATCATTGCGTTATGTCTGTTTGGTAATGTTGACAAAAGCCTAACCTTTGAGTTCGACTTTCTAAAAAAAAAATTATTGCTTTCAATAGAATTGCGGCACACATTTAGTGATTAAAATACAACTTTTGAGCTTGGGGAAATTAAAAGCACGTGAACAAACAAAATTCCAAAATGACACGCGCACGAATTCAAATTTTCGTCAGACTCGTGTTCCATTCCTCTTTCGCGTTCCATTTAATGCGAATTTCGTAAAAATACAGCACGCATAATTATGCTCGGCGCCATCAACTGTAAGTTGATTGCATTTTTGTTGAAAGGTCTGAACAGAAGAGTGAACAATTCTCGGTCAACATTTGTCGATCAATAATTGTTGATCGACAAAAGTCGATTCGTAAAATTTCGAACGCGCGTGTGCTATTTGGCAATGGGTCCAATGGGATCTTGAAAATCGAGAGCTGCATTATTGTCGTCTCCTCGTTCTTAGCAGACGCAACAATTGTATTAATCCCGTTTAATATCCTATACTATTAAACGAGCTAATCTTGTGTGTTTGTATTTTCTATCTCGGAAACGGGCTTCGGGATTTCGCTGAAATGGGGTGAATATACAGTTTTCGGGTTTGAAAAAGCGATTTAGCTAGGTCTCGACTTAGAGAAAACTCATCCAGATCTTGCGCGCGTCCGATTTTCGAATGGGGTTGAATCTACCGTTTTAGATGACAGAAAGCATCATATAGGGGTTAATTAAAATAAGAATGACGAAAATACAACCCAGGGTATCTATGGAAAAGTCATACAATTTACATTAGAAGCATGAAATTTTTGCCTTAATGTAAGGACAATTCACAAAATAAAAATTTGGGTTAAAATTGATCATTTGTCAACCAAGTTTGCAAAAAATTTCGCCTACGACGTTTTTTTTTTTGGCCAACGATAACACCATCACTGTGGCAGAGGAGGTTTCTATAGTTAGGCATTGACAAATTAAGTCATTGAAATGTCATGGCATTTGCATATCAAATACAGTAAACATCCTGTAACTCAGTCGTCCATATTAATGAATGGTATCAAACAGGTGTACCATTTCACTTTTTCATGCCCTCAACCCCCCCCCCCCTTTTATCGAGCAAAGCTCGGCCTCCAGATACTACTGTTACTGTACGTGACGTTCTCGAGGGGAACAGAGTTCCATACTGAGCTAGTGAGGAGCCGTCAGCTATTGGCTGCTAGTAACCACTGGAAACCCTGGCTGCGCGAGCCGAACGCGTCCCCATGTGCTCCCGTTCTTCGTTCGCATTTGGCCGCAGTCACGCGACTGACTGACTGACTGATCCTGACTGTGCCTCGTTCGGCGGCGAAGCAGATCGTCCCGAAGAGAGAAGGAAGGAAGGAAGGACGAACGAACGAACGGGACTCAATCGCCGCACTGGCTGGTTCCTCGTGCGTGTGCTAAAATAAAACAATCTCTCTCTCTCTCTCTCTCTGCTCACAGTCTCCTGCAACTGCAATACGAGTTAACAAACGGCGTAGACACAGCCAAGTCAGTCGCTCCTCTGCGCTTTCGATGAGGAGTCCAGCCGCCGCTCGTGCTTGTCCGCTCTTCGGCTCGTTCGCTGCTAACTGTCCGTGTCCCAGACGGCACCATGGAAGCCCTGCTGGGCTGACATGTACGTAATCTTCCCGGCTCAAGACGTGGTGGATTGGTGTTATTTTTCGACGACTTTGGTCTCGCCCACGGCCCTCAAGATGACCACTGATTGCTCTCTCAAAGAACTATCGCATCCAGCCCACAACGAGGCCCTCAAGGTGCACAACACGGTCACCTTCAAGCTGGTCAAAACTGGTGAGTTCGCACTCCTCACTCCTGGAACTTGTTGCGACTTGTTAGACATGCCCAAAATCAAGCCGCGGTAGTTGGTTACCCCTGCGAGGCCTCCAAGGTCAATACGAAAAACTAATTTGGTTTTCAGTAAAATTGCTCGAGTGCTTTCCGAGCTAGCTACGAAATCGCACTCTGGTTATCAGGGCAGTTGGATGCTCGAACCGAGAAATTTGCGGGAAAAAAATTGATCTCTGCATTTTTTGGGGTGGGGGGGGGTATTTTACGAAGTCAGGACAGCATGAACCGACTGCTTTAAGCGCTAATTCTGGCAACACTGTAGGAAACGTTACCGTGTTCATGGAACACGATAAATGTTATCGAGTTTTAATCTCGTTTTCTATTACCCAGTGGGAAACGCACAGCAACACGTAAGCACGGTTTTCGCCATTATCGAGTTTGTAAAACCTGATTTTGGTTTGGTAAGTCCTCAGTATAACCCAATCCAAATGTGAGATGAACTGTTCCACCATTTTCCAAAAGCCACGACAATATTGGGTAACCTATTCCCAATGTTACATGAACTGCCCCAATTTCCAAACGCCACGACAACATTGGGGAAACCCGTTCAACGTTTTAGTGACACCTACTGTATGTTGTGTCCAAACCTAGGATACGTTTCATAGAAACATGGTATCTGGAAACAATTTCCTAAAATGTTTCCACATTTCTAGCAAGGAAACACATTGAAGGAAAAAATACCTGAAATGTTTCCTTAAGCATGTTTCCAAATAAGGTGGAAATAAGGAAACCTTTTGAGGAAATCTTGTTACCAGAAACCATGTTTCTCTAGGAAATGTTTCCTAGGTGTGGACAAAGCTGTAATTTAGGCTGTGGTAAAATGTCAAAATGTGGTCTGTGGAAGTGTTCGTGGCCCGCCTAAGGGGGCTTTCATAAATGACGGCTGTGGCCTGTAGCTTGAGGGAGGGGATTCCCAAACGCAGGATTTGGCATGGTGTGACGAAAAACAGATGTCTGATGTAGGTTAACGCGTGATTCGTTTAGCCAGGACCAAAACATTGGCCATGTCAGACAACCAGCTATTATGTAGATGGGAAGCTCTGATGCATTTTTCGTTTATTTAACCTAAGTAACGCAGATTGACGGACGTGGAATGAAACCTTAAATCACCGGTGATTTTCAATTTAAATGCGATGCAATGAACCTTGGATTTTGTACAGTATTTTGTCAAAAATCGGTTACACCATATCAATTCCAATCAGTTCTTGCAGAATACTGGTTTTAACTGGTTTTTCAAAATACATGTATTGGGAAACTACTTAAGATGAAATGCAGAATGCGAGAAGTTTATCCCATGCTCAATTTGTGTGATGCAGCAAGATGCATCACATCGAGCGATCAAGTAGCAACTGTTGCATCAATAAACTCATATTCGCAATTGTTGCATCCATACTTTTGTATAAGGTTTTCTTTTTCGATGTGATATTGTAATTTTTGAACTCAAAATTCTTTCCTGGTGCTAAGGCAGGGCTTGGTAAGTTACACTTGCATGGAAATTTCACCCTTTTCTATTTCCGTCATTATACAATATTTCAAAATTTATTATTTGATGTTGATGTCTGCTATGATAGCTCCTAAAGACTTGTTCACACCTAGGACAGGGTTTCCCAGACCTGGAAAACCTGGAAAAGTCAGGGAAATTGAAACGGTCTGGTAAAATCAGGGAAAATTGATTTACGTTCAACAAATCAATAACAACTTTTGCACAGGTTTGCATTGGTTAGCACAAAAAGCTAGAGATAACGAGCAATTCTGTAAAAGAAATCAAAATCATTACATTGGCACGTCATATTTGAATTTTCAATGGCCAGAGTGGTCAGGGAAATGTTTTAAGACTTGGGAAATTCAGGGAGGTTGAAAATATCATCTCTGAGGGAACCCTGAGATGCCAGAAATGTGCAATTTTTGAGGAGTATGTTTCCAGAAACTGTTTCCCTGAAATGTTTCCTATATGTGTGGACATGGTTGATTGTAAATTCCAAAGTTCAATTAGTTCTTGATGAACATTCAGTGGACTCTTATTCCACTCTTGCTAAGATTGGCACGAAAGTAAAGCCCTAGCTTTAATTATCAATCCCTCGTGTATTTTGAGATTACTTAATTCCTCACTTTGCCAACAATTCTGAACCGTTCCCAGGCGGTTTTTGGGTGTCACAGACGAATTGAAGGCTCGTCAAAAAAAATTCTTCCCATTTCAAAAGCTTCTGTCAAAGCCTCTATTAGCAATTTCGAAAGTAATCGTTGATTCAAACGCACTTTAATCGATGGAGGTATTAATTGTAATTTTTCTTAATGGAGCTGTCTCTTCTCCAAAACTAATGTCAGCCCAATGTTCATAGCTGCACTTTTCATGCAAGGAACAATAGAAACAAAGCCGTATGCATTTCTGTTTATAAATGCTATTATAATGCACGTCGCTGTGCAATTATTATTCATCGATTGATGCAAAGGACTACCAATGAGACGTAATTGAAAACTGACTAGCAGAGGTGGTTTTCAGATGTAGTTGCATTTATGTTGCATTTGTTTAGTGCATATTGACTAACATAGTTTATTTGTGACAGATTTTATGGGCCATTTATTGTCACGAATGGCGTTTGTTTAGTCTCGTCCAATCCTTTAGTCAGGCGACGGTGTAAGGGTTATTATTCCCTGAAATGCAGGTATCTAACATAATTGTATTGTACATGGTGACTACCAACTTGGAAAACGTGGAAACATCAGTGAATTTTATGTTCAACCTGGAAAACCTAGAAAATTCAGCTAATTTAGAACGTTTTAGCTTCGTATTTTGATTTATTTTCTGTCAATATTATTATTTCCGCAATTTTCAAAAATGTTGTAAAACTGTGTTATGGTAATCTAGTTTTTATAAAAAAATCTCTCCATCAAAAAACTTTTCAATGAAAATATACCAAAATTAATTATTTCCGATAGTTTTTCAAAGAAATGTTCGTAAAATCCATCATTGGGATATTTGTTTGGTAATGTTGACTAAAATAAAAATCAACCATTTGAGATCGTTTTTCAAACAAAAAAAATTCGCCTATGGAGTTCGTTATTATTATTAATAAACATCGTTTTCATTGTCATTCATTTAATCATTACAATAACTTATTAAACCTGGAAAAAATAAGAATATGACCCTGGAATACCTGGAAAACTATGGGAATTTAATTTGCTCAACGAGTAGTCACCATGTTGTCGCGAGTTTAACTGCATCGAAAGATTTGATTTAAATTTGTTTCTGGAAATCCTCGCAAAATGTTTTATGACGAGCTATCCTATCTCTGACTGCACGTTAATGGGTTTATTTTTTCCACCTCTTCAATTTTTTTTTATTTTTTATTTGTAGCGTGTTCTAAATAATTTAGTAAGGTACGAAACTTCATCAGATGCAAGGAAGAAAGCTTTTGTAAACGCAATAAACCGTGCATATTCCCAATTTCAGTTATTAATATTTAAAAGTAATGTTCTATTGATTTCCAAACTCAACTTCAAAAATCACGATACACGTAGCCATCCACAAATGCATTACATTGTAGTACAACTATGAGTTCTGAATTGAAATATACTACCGTTCATCTACACAGCATTTTCTATAGCGTAGGCCTATGCATAGTTTTGGAGATAGTTTTCACGTATAGTAGCCACATGGCCGTACTCTTCTTGCATAATGGCTGCCTTGGGAAAAATTGTGCTGCATTTTGAGGCCGTTGACCGTGAAGCACAAAATTAGCCATTTCTGGGGGTTATGGTTCCTCGAGTTTTAGGAGAGGGTTTGAGGCTCGAGGGTGTGCTAGGTAAACAACCGTATCTTGAACATTCCTACGGTAGATAAATCTACTTGCTTCACATCTATCTGATGTCTGTTATGCTGTCAGATCATCCCCAATCCCCAAGTTGCTGTCCAAATCAATTGTCAGAAATTCATCATGATCCAAAATCAATTCCTCACTCATACCACACTGAGACATTTTAATCTCTTTTGCACCACTTCACTTTTTGCTACTAAGAAGCATGTTAGCCTATTGTGCATTGTATGAACCTTTCATTTGTTATTCTCTTATTTCCATCTGTTGCCACGTTTGAGTTAGTTATTTCATTCCAAATGACAGAACGTGCTTAAAAGATTACATGTAATTCATAACAATGTTTTTTTATTTGTTAAATCAATACGTAGACCTATTTGATGGGTTTACTAAGCTAGACGAAGTCATGAGTGAGGTCGCATGCACATTTGGCTCTTCGGGCTTTTTTTGTCCTCTTTGACATAAGTAAAACTGAATATTAAGGTGAAAGAACACATCTTATAAAGCGCAGGGGGTGCGTTCAATTATTACGTCACGACACGGTTCACACTTTCTGGAAAGTCAGGGAAAACCTTTGAATATCAAGGAATTCGTAAACATGTTTGGGAATGTCAGGGAAATTTCGATTGTTTGCATTAACCAATTGATCAGCCATCGTCTTTTATAAAAAAAAAATGGATAAAATCCAACACATTTCCTATGTTTTTTTAAAAAAAAATCTCATGTAAAATGTCAGGAATATGACTGAAAAGTTGTCGGGAAATGTCAGCGTAATCTATTTGAGAATTAGTGGTTGAACCCTGCACGACTTTTATATGATAGTATCATGATGTGATGGATAACAACATAATTTAATTGTCAGCATTTTGGTGACTCCGCACCCCCCAAGATGTTGATGCAGGCCTGTGTTGATGTAATACTTGAACGTCCCTTGACCATAACTGGACGTGAGTTTACGAACTGACAAAACACTATGGCAACGTTTTCAAGCGATGACCAGTTGCAATGGCAGACTTGGACAACATAATTCCAAGACTACGTTGTGGTGAACTTTTCCTACACTTTGGGGGTCGTTAATCGGGTCATTAATTACGCTATAAAATCCGAAACGAGGTGTTTGCCAGTTGACCATCTGCGCAACACGTGTTTAAATTCTTTGATATGGCAATGCCCAGAATAGGCTTGTCTGACGTCTGACTACTTTCCAGGAATCAAAAAACTAAACGAGCATGCTCTTTTGGGGAAGCAACCAACCGACATGTTTATAAGGACGGAATTCATTCTTTTTCACTGTAGGTGGATCCACGTAATGGGCTTGACGCACACACTTTTTGCATCTCAACGTGCATGTAAATATTCTAACTTAAGAACCGATAAGCGCGCAGACATTTCTTAGCATAGCTGCCATAGTGACTACCAAACTGGAAAACCTAGCTGGATACCTCAGGAAAATTTGATATTCAATCTGGAAAACCTGAAAAACTTGGGGAATTTTGAATTAAGACCTGGAATTTTTCAGTATCCAAATTGTATATCGGTTGTTAGTTATAATTCCGAGAAATCAGCACAAAAATTATCATTACTAAACATCGTTTTCTGTAGAATTGCGGCACGCATTGAATCATTCAAATATATTTTTGGACCTGGAAAAATATGACCCTGGAAAACCTGAAAACTCAGTAAATTTCGTTTTCAGAAATTAGAAGTCACCATGACTTGTGTTGGAATACAAATTGAGGACTTCTCCCTCTAAGCAGAGCAGTTTTGAGTGATATGGACACAATTAAGCAACTTGCTAACCACTGGTCGATGCAGCATTAGTAATTATAATGAGGATTTTTTTTTTTAAACTACATCTCAAATGGTAGGTTTTTACTCAACATTACTAAACAAACATATCCCAACGATGGATTTTACGAACATTATTTTTGAAAAAAACTGTCAGAAATAATGGATTTGGGTATATTTTCTTCGAAATGTTTATTTTTTTGGAAATAGTAATTATGAAAGGTTTTCGAAGGTTTTTATGTGAACATCTGCTCCAATTCTGAGCAACTGATGTGTGTACTGTTTACCTATGCTTGGTTGTTAACGGCTATCAAGAAATGCTTTTGACTTCACAGTGAAATTGCATTAGGCTTACCCGTGACTCGAAAAGCAAGAAACTTGAAATGAGCGAGAGTTTAAATGCCGTGCGAGTTAAAAATAATATCCGTGGTGGAAAAAAAATGAGGAAAAAACGGTTTGGCAAAGAGTTCAGAAATGATTGGAGGGAAAAAAAGGAAAGCCTAAAAAAAGTGAAAGTCTTCTCAGTTCAGGCGTGCTTTTGGGTTGCCTATTTATCCTTGCCTTCGTGGCCTCCATTCTTTAAAAAAAAACTCGAAAAGTAGCTCCTCGAAGAAAGTTTATCCTTAAAACTTTCCGAAATGTGTCTACACTTAGAAATTCAAGCTACCCTAGAACTTGAACTTAATTTCGACGCTAAATATTTCCTTAACTCGCGTGCAAAAAAAAGCTGGAGTAGGGTGGGGGTGACATGTACCTACTTGCGAGTTTATATTGGCATGGCTCATTAAAACTGATCTAAAAGTTGACCTGATTGATCAATGTGGGGTGTGAAAACATAGATCTGAATTCTCAATGGCTGTCGTTGATGCTCGAATAAGACCGACAAGCCATGACCATGGTGACTACCAACCTGGAAATTTCAGGAAATTTTATTTTCAACTTGGAAAACCTGGAAAATTAGGGGCATTTTGAATTTTAATCTGGAAATTTTCAGCATCAAAATTGGGTTTTTTTGCCATTTCATTTTATTTCTGATATGCCAGCAGCAAAATAATTGGCCTGATAATCATTCCTAGCATTCCCCTAAAATTCAGCGTTAATTTAAGCATTTGCGATTAAGTTTTCCGAAAAATTTAGCCCGCGATGCTCCTATTTTAATCTTACTTTATGCATTATTGGTCATTTTGTTTAGTTCGAGTGGTTGCACCTAAAATCCGTTATTTGTGGTAGTTTTTATTCAATTTTCGTCCGTGGAGTTAATTTCTGTCAATACATGTAAAACTGGTGATCTACAATGTAGTTTTTTAAATAAAAATACCAGTCAAGATTTTTCATTATTATTATTTACAAAATAAACATTTTTAGGAAAATATACCTAAAATTCACTTTTTCTGGTAGTTTTCAAAGAAATGTTCGTCAAATCCAGCATTGGGATGTGTTTATTTTGTAATGCTGACTGAAAACCTACCAAAAAAATTCGTCTACGACGTTTCCTTATTATAATTACTAATTGTTATTAGCATTCATTTAATCATTAAAAATATTTTTGAACCTGAAAAAATTAGACAATGACCCTGTAAAACCTGTAAAATCAGATAATTTCATTTTCAGAAATTAGTTGTCACCATGATGACGTATTTAATGGTGCTTTAGTTTTAATACTTATTTATGAACGATAAATTTCATATTTCTAAGATACAAGAAAGTCGACGAAACAGGCGCTGGTTTTCAGACCATATCTCAAATTCAACAATGAAACGTTTTGTTGCTTGCTTTATTTGAAAGCAAATAATTAAATTTCATGAAACAGCAATTCAACAACTGCAAAATTAGCATAATGATGGCGGTGATAGCAGCAGTCACGCGTTTTTGCTGCCTTTAACTGTATTTGCAATGCATGTTTCTAAACATGGCTAGTTGGAAAAAAAGTTGATTTCGTGATTATACAAGTACATTTATGAGAGGGTTGGGGGTCTTCAATGCCTAGCCAGATTTGCTCCCAGGTAATGGTTTTCGTTCTGGTAATTAGACTGACGTGAATTATTCAATGTCACACACATTCGATAACGATTCTGGACACGAGTTTTCGGAAATAACCAGTGCCCATAAAACACTTTTTTTTTTGCAAAATAGCGCGAAAATCCTGCCATGACGTGCGTGCTATCGACTCATCCCATGCTGCTGGATTTTATTACCATACTTTTATTATAGTATTACATTCGATAAGGTGTTTTTAGATGATATGTGTAAAACACGTGCTAGCTGACATGCATGAGTTTAAAAAAAATGGACTTCGCTGCCCAACTAATAAATGCAATTCGTTTTTCTTTTCAAACCAAAATACAATATAAAAATTGGGGGTGTAATTTAGTGTACACAAAACTCAAAAAAGGAAAAAAAATTACAACAAATACAGGGTTTCCACAGAATCTAGGAATCCTGAAAAATCTGTACAAGTCAGAGGAATTTTGGTATTTTGTCAAAATGGCAGGGTATGTCCTAACTTATAATTATATTCAATTCATAAAAGGATTATGGTGTGTATCGTGGTTTTTAGGCGAACTTGCCCTAATGAAAGGAAACCCTAATATGGCAGATTGGTTCCTTCTATTTGACTTCATTTTAACGATATCAACATTTGCCATGCTTGCCAAATCCCGAGCATCTCAGTGCTCCTAATTAAAAATTCAAATTAAAAAGGCTTATTAATACTTCGATGTTGTGTGAATTCTTTTATTTCACAAATTCAATAATTAGCGTCCTATTCGGTGGCAATATTGATTAAAAACACTTTATATTAATCAGCAACTTCTTTTGACTTTATATTGGTCGATGACAAAACTCTAAAGATCAAGGGGAAATAAAAATTTTAAACTGAGAAACCTGGGAAAGTCAGGGGAATTCATGTAACCTGTACAGGGTCCAGACATCGGGCTTCTCCTAACATCTGGTAAGTTGGCAGTGATTGCCTGGCGGTTGGGGCAGCTAAATAATGAAATCACGTTTTTAGATTAGGTTAAAAACAAAAAAAGTAGAAAATAAATAGAAAATAAAAGGGACTAATTTCGAGAGCTAGGACAGGTGTTATTCTTGTCTAATCGACGATTGGGGTTGAAATATGTTTTGAAAGTAAATATTACGTGCACATTTTGAGCAAGGACTATGCTAAAGATGCTGAAGCACAGTACATATATACGTGTATATCCATTAATTGATTGGCGAATATGTTTACAGAGTTTTCCAAGACCAAAATGAATACGATCAATGTTTGATAATCCCTGTGTACTAATGTTGCACTACCTGTGATTAGTAATTTTTAATTGCTAATATTCGAGCCAAAAAATCTAAACGAAAGCGGATTTTTGCCAGACCCTGTATGTTGGTTTGCGTGAATGTACGAAATAATGAAACACTGCGGATGATCTCATTCATAATGCGAAATGTAGCGGGGCATCGATTTTTTTTCAATTGCCTTCAGACCACAACGGGTTTCTTTCTATTTGTTTAAATTTGAAATATTTGGACGCGAAAACCGCAATTTATGAGTTTGCACGATCAGGAGGCAAAGCTGCGTTCAACTTAGTTATGTGGTCTAGCCCCAAATGCTGCAGGCGTGTTTGTTTGGCAACGATGTTTCTGAATCGTATTAGGCTTTGCTGCTGCTGTTTATAACCGCCATTTATAGAGCCAGACCTGCGAGTCTTATTCCAGTTGGCACTAATGCATTTAAGACGATAATAAAGTGAATTTCCACCGTTTTAGACGAGACGTTTTGAGTAAATCAAAGCGCGGGTCATCTTCAAAATGACGATTCTAGCTCGTGAAATTACGTAATGATCGCGTAATGTTTTCCTAAAAATTTCTCATTCGTTTATGTTTTGAACACACCAGCTGTACGGCATGACTTTCGGGTGATATTGGCTTCTCCCTACTTTATTTAATTGATAAGTTGATAAGTTTTCTCGAGACCCGTACTTTTAGTGTACTTCTTCGCAACCCTACAAATGTCGTGGTTTAGAAATGTAATTGCGAGGGAAAATATCAGGACATTTTCAGCGAAACTGAAAAGATATGGAATTGTGAGGAAGAAATCAGGAAAAGTCAGTTAAATTGAACGTATCAATATTGCATCTGCTTTCAGATAAGCTAGTAATTAGCGCAAAATTGAAGAGTTGATACACTCTGTCATCCCTGCATCCATAGAACTCGGGAATTCTCCTTTTATCAACGTTGAGCTATTGGATGCAAATCTTACTTGAAATTCAAGGTATAAATATTAATGTCTAAATGAAATTAATTTAAAGCTAATGTAATTTTGATTTTTTCCTCATGAATATTTTTCTTTAATATCCTGTTTATGCATGTTACATCAGGGAATGTCAGGGAAATGAAAAGGAATCAGGCCACCTTTTTTTAAAAAAAATTGGGTAAAATTCATCATTTTTCTTATTTAAAAAAATCTGTAAACTGTTAGGCAAGTGACTGAAAAGTTTTCAGGGAATGTCAAGGAAATCGACTTGAGAAATTCAGGCGGCAACCCTGATTTATGCAATAAGCAATATATGTAGCAGTCTTTACATTTGTC
The DNA here is from genome assembly GCA_034687865.1 of Kryphioiulus occultus. NCBI lineage: Eukaryota > Metazoa > Arthropoda > Diplopoda > Julida > Julidae > Kryphioiulus > Kryphioiulus occultus. Next base: position 4,300 of record JAQGAF010000490.1, on the reverse strand, counting down.
ATATTGTCGTATTTAACTAATCTCATTGCCATTTTTAAATGCCCTTTTTCATTGCCTCTTTGAAAATTTAATTTGTTTTATTTGAAAACTTTTTCCAGCGAATGCGTTCGCGTGTCATCAACATACTGTATTCGTCATGGCAGAAATACGAGCATGATAAACACATTGAAACTTTTCACCGATTTCACACCCGCTTGGAAATCGTTCATAAATTTCGTTTGGCATGACGAGAACTTGGTGATGGCGGGAGAATAGTAGCGGATGCGTTTTGATGAATTATGAGACTTATGGCAGCTATGCTAAATGTAAATCATAAGTTGCTCTTCGTAATACAACCGTATATGAAGAGAAGCGAGACTGTTAAACACTCAGTGGTGTTATGCGAGCTGTGTGCATCGCCAAAAACACTTGGTAACTTATACCTCATGACGGGTGAAAGCGAAGACATTGTTTCCTTCGTTTCTGCGACATTTCGATATACACGTATAAGTTGCGCCCATACGGTGTAGTAACCTACTGTCATGCAAAGCACTCGGCTAGATATCGAGTGAAAGGGCCATAAATTGTAACTCCATACGCGCGTGTCTCCAGCGTATTCGAGTAGCAAGCTAGGCCATAACTTATACGGATTAGTTCTCGAGATCTCTTTTATAGACATTGTCTTGCCTAACCGTTTCTCTCACTGATCCATTCGTTCGGAATGAGAATTGAAATTGATTGGTAAGAAAGAATTTATTGCTTCATATGTTGTCAAAGGCGTGAATGCATTTCCAATCCTCATTTCCAGCAAAAGAACTGGGATGAACGTGTCTGGATTAATTAAAATGCTCGTCCTGGTTTCGCTGCATTTTGCTAGTTTAAAACTCACAATTTCGACAAATTTTAGTCCAAGATGCCGGTTTCTTGATCTTATTAATCATTAAATAGGCTTTGACGACGTGCGTAAAGAGTTACGGGAGAACAATTGTACTTAATATAGACGTAGTGCTCAGCTAATTGCATTTTAATTTCATATAATTATAGGATGTGGACATCGTTATCGTACAATCTGTACCCAATAACGTCGAGATGTACTTAAGTGCAAAGTACGCATAAACGAACGTTAATAAACGTATATATACATGAACTCTGACATTTTCATACCAGGTTCAGGATATTGGAATTCGCTTTTACATTGTATAAAACTGGATCGTTACTAGGCTCAAGTGCGTTTCGAATTTTACCATCGTGAGCATTTGTGTCTTGCAGCTCTACACCATTATTATAATTTTGTTTCCGTTATTGATTTACTTGCCTAGTTTTGAGTGCACGCGAGCACGACGCTGTTGTGACGCGAAAATGCAATTAAAACTGAATCCTTACTGTTTATGGAAGAAATTGTTGGTTTTCAATCGAAATTCCAACTTCATTCCAAAAATAAATTACAGGATTGCGTTAAGTGTTAACTCGCCCTGTAAAAAAAATACAGGTTATAATATCTCGTGAGCTACTGTAAGCTCATTTATCTAAAATGCATTACTGCACGTACATGTAGGTGGCGCTATGGGCGAGTGCCACGTCTTTGTTTGTAAACACGTTAGTGATGTATTTGCCACGTTATCCTTTCAATGTTGTTGCAACAAGTGCACCGCATTTTATCGGGGCACTGTTCTTTGGAACTGACTGTTACGACCTCCGATGCATTCATTTCGGTTCAAAAATCATATAAAACCCTTCCAAGTTCTTGGGAAAATCTCAAGTTTATACTAGCATTTATGTAGCACAAGTTGAGGTTCGTGCCAAGATAGGCATGACCAAATCCGCTTAAATTTTAAGGTTTAGGCATAGATATACTTAGGCCCAGCCATTGGGGACTTGGTAACTTAATGTTCATCCATTTTAATGTGACTTTGATTTGATTTCTGTGGAATCAAAGATGCTGGTCGAATGCCAAGATCTATTCCACTTAACTTGGTAAAAAGCTTCTTCGATTTCTTGACCCCAATAAATTAGTAACGTATCGTCCCTTGGTAACGAATGCGGATTACCCGTCATTAAAGTTTTACAAAACACCAAAATAGAGCAGCCCAAAAATAAAAAACCTGCTTTGCTTTGATTTCCAGCTTTTCGTTCTGCAACGAATTAGAATCGAATTTAAAACCTAACTTAGATTCGAATATATTATAAAATCACGTGCGTTCTAAAATTCAATCTGCCGTTTCTAGAACTTTCCTACCGCGTTCACCGGTGAATTATCAGGGAAATTGAGTTGGTTTGAACAAGGCAGGGAAAAGTCAGGGAAATTCATTTAGCGTCTCGAAATTTGTTGTGGCACAACGATTTTGATTGGTATACTTGTATCTCAGAATAGCATTAGAAAAGCTGTATTTGTGATCTAGTTTTTCTAATAATTTCGCCTACGGAGTTTTCATCATCACTAGCATTTTCTAATATTTTATACGAAAAATCCACCCAATTTCACCTGAAATCAATTATTTATGATAACTTAAAAAAATTCACTTACGGTGTTCCAGTGTACGATAGTTGACTACTTATCAAATTTTTACATGAATCAAATTCCTCGACAAGAAAATTTGCTTACTGCTTTTCCATCTATCATTTCTTGTAATTTTTCAAAACTTTCACCATTTCGTGGTCTAGACTTTCTAAAATTTCCGTCATTTGGCATTTGCAATGGGATATCATTTCCTATCTTATTTGGGTCTATTGCCTTGCTCATGATTTCAACACTACTTACATTGCTTCGGATACATTAAAATCAAATGAATTTGTTTTTGGTATAACTAGCAATAACCTGTATCACGTGATTTGAATTACACATGTAATCCAGTAGAGCATACACTCGTTATAAACTGGTTGTGGAGCAAAACATTTCTACTACATTTGAAAAGCAGCCAACTGCCAATATCGGAAGCTGGCGCTGATTTTAATGACTGAAATCGTGGCAGGCTGCCCCAGTGCTGTTGGAGCAAAAAAAAAATACGAGGCCTCTCAAGGCTTATTTGCTCATCATAATTGTCGTCTTGTCGCTCAGTAATCGAATTTTCTTGCTTTTTTTCGTGTTTTTTTCGTGGGCAAAATGCGGAACTCCTGCAGTCAGTTTGATATTTTGATAGCACTAGGCGGGCACGTTTGTGGTGCTGGGGGATTATGGGATGCATGGTCCCAGAAAAAAAAGCAAGTCATTAAGCAAGCGTGAAAACCATATTAAAGAGGTGTGCTGCCTCTTCCCCGTCATATTTATAGCTGATTTGATAAACTTGTTTTTATTCGTCCTTGTCACGCGTCGTAATCTGTCGTCACTACGCCAATAAAAAGGGTTGTTTCAGATTCACCTTTTCACAGAATCCCCTCGAATGAGTCTGGGAATCTTCAATTTATTTCTCTCTCCTCTGTGGGTGGATGGATGGAGTGCAGCCATGCTTTTGTCAACCTTGCCAAAACCCAAATTGGATGTGTCGAGAGGAAAAAAATTGAAATATTAGGCAAAGTTCCCAGGGTTTTTGGGCATCTTGCGAGCAAATGTGATGTACGTTCACTCGCTATGCTATGCTATTGTGAATGGTTCTCAGCAAAATTTAAAATACATTCTTTCGAAATGTTTTTAACCAACTTATCAACCTTAAGACCCTGCTACAATACGTGGGGTACGATATATTACTTGAATAAAGGCAGGAAACTGTACGTTAATACAAATCCTATTAAGCTTAACGCAAAAACGCGAACTTTTGAATTCTAAAAAAAATTCACTGCTATGATACATGCAAGTGAGTGGACCTTTCTCTAAGTTGAATCCCAAATCGTATTGAGTCTAGGATTTCACCTAAAACATGACAAAAAACAGACGTGTGGGATAATCTTTGAGAAATTTCATTTCTGAACTGGCTTATAGCAAATTGCAATGAAAGTTGGCAATCATGCATCACAGCGGTGCCCACAGTGACTGCCCACGTTCATGGGCATTTTTATTAATTTCAATCTGTTGAAACACTTTTGAATTTAATCATATTCTGTCTAGGATTTCACCCATTGAAGGTCTGAAACAGTTGGGCGGAACATTGATAAATTTGATTTCTGAACTTGGGGAACTTATGGCCAATTGCAATGGAAGTAGGCAATCGATCATGCATCACAGCGGTGCCTTCAGTGATTGCCTGCCTTAAGGGGCTTTTTTCTCCGTTTTTTCGTGATGTTTTTGAATTTCAAACTGCTTTCAAAGACCATTTAAGGGGGACCAAGTGTCTTGAATTCGCGCTTAAAAAATTTGAATAAATGACGTCACATGCAAATCTCCCAATGG
>JAQGAF010000489.1:0-50043 GCA_034687865.1 Kryphioiulus occultus | reverse complement strand
AAACAGGTCATGTGATGTTGTTAGATAGCTAGAACTGGTCAATAGCAATCGATTGATGTGACTTATAGCCAGATTTTTTCTAGCGAATTGTTAATGTCTTGGATTTTTCGATTTTTGAATTTGGTTTTCAATTTTCTCTTATAACTCGGTCCCTAATTAAAAACAGGTCATGTGATGTTGTTAGATAGCTAGAACTGGTCAATAGCAATCGATTGATGTGACTTATAGCCAGATTTTGCTCGTAACAATGTCTTGGATTTTTTGATTTTTGAATTTTCGAATTTTTGAATTTGGTTTTCAATTTTTTCTTAGTATTCGGTCACTAATTAAAATCACGTCATGTGATGTTGTTAGATAGCTAGAACTGGTCAATAGCAATCGATTGATGTGACTTATAGCCAGGTTTTGCTCGTAACATTTTTTCTAGCGAATTTTTAATGTGTTGGATAAGGTGTACAATTCATAGGCTAATCCCTTGCAAAAAAGCATTTTGATGACAAATCTTTCGGAAGGGAAGAAAATAGATAAAACTTATCGATATAACTCAGCACATGTTGCAAATTTGTGATTCGCCAGCGCCACGTCGTTTTCAAGTTCTAAGTGCTGCCCCTGGTGGCGGAATAGTGTCCCTACCAAAACCTAAGGCTGCAAGAAACAACGCTGATGGACCCAGTAACATGGAAACAAGAAGGACAAGAAAAAGACAATTTAAAAAAAAACAACACAAAGTAGTTATTCCAACGCTGGAATTTTACTCGTGTCATTTGAGTTGGGCAAAAGGTGCGTGCGCACATTTTGAACAACAACAATAACAAGGATGAAAAAAGACGTTGGGCCCCTGCAGCTAGAGAAATACGCAGCATGAAATAATGACTTTTCAGAGAGCAGTTTCGTGAGTTTTTGTCTGCGATGAAGACATCAGGAGCAAGTAGTGTAGGCCTACCGTGCTACGGAAATTAAATAACAACCGGTCGTAATTATGACGGCCTTAAGAAGTAAGAAGGTGAGCCCTGGCCCACCAAAAATAATAGCTATATCTAATTTAAGGATACAAAGAGTCGCCAAAGCGCCCTCTTTATTCCACGGGCGGTGTGAGAGGAATTTTGTTTTGTTTCATTTTTGTTCTCGCATCTAATCTCGATTCCCCGATGCACTTCTGCCCGACCCCTCCATTCGTCAGCCATTGTTTTTCAAAATGCTTTTTTTTCTTCTTCTCTCACCTCCTTTCGAGTGTTTTGCTCTTTTCAATGGCGAGGGCTGTCCCCACCAAACTGCGCTCTGGAATGCGACTTTTCTCATTTGCATAATGAGAAACGCGTGCGCCCCCACTCGAGAGGTCAGGATCGCCGCAGATGGCGCTGTGTACCGTCACCCCGTAAACACCACTCGCAAACAAAAGTCCATCAGGGTTTTAAGGACACTTGGACCAGTTTGACAATTTTCTTTGAGAAATTAAACTTATGTCAAGTATTGTACGAAATTTTGCAGATGATAAAATCCATGGTCATAAATAGCGTATCTGTATGGACTTCTTATAAGCTAAATTGCCATGCTTTATGGCTACATGTGCACTACCTGGAAAACAGGGAATTTGAAATAAAATGGCAGTCGTCAGGGAATTTGAAATAAAATGGCAGTCGTCAGGGAAAATAGGGCAAAAGTCATCTCTGGCTCAGGTACTTTTTTTGCCAAAGCCTTTTTGAATTTAGAAAAAGAAGTGAAAAGGAATGTGGCAATTTTATTGGAAAACATGGACAACAAATTGAAACTTCCAAACTAACAAACCATTTTCTGAAAATATACGGAGCAGATGTTTTTTAGTTTGGAAGTTTTCATTTGTTTTCCATCTTTTCTAATAACATTCCTACATTCTTTTTTACTTTTTATTCCTAAATTTTAAAAACGTTTTTGGTAGAAAGAACGTGAGTGAGCTGGAGATGACTATTGCTAATTCAACTCATGGACTGGAGAAAGAAGATATAATACAAATCATTTTTGTATTATAAAAATATCTGGATTGTAATCACAGTAGTTAACTGGATCATATTAAGTAGTAATAAACATGTTAAAGGTGTAGTACAGTCGGTTATCTTTAATTTTGGGGCAGATGCGTTCATCGATTAAATAACAACAGGTAACATGCTAACATGACCTGGAAATCAGGGAAACAAAAAAGCGTGGTCAGCCTGAATAAAATTAAACGTATACAGTATATGTTTTCCGGAGAGCTAATAACGAATGTGACTTTATAGCAATTTTTAACTAAAAATGTTTTTATAATTTAATTTCTGTATTGTGTGATTCTCATGTTGGTTTCATTATGAACTAATAAACTCGTTACTGTATTTATGTACATGTAGGTTTAAATCCGGTTTCAAGTCATTGATGCCGCATTATCAGCATCGACAAGGTGGTTTTGATCTTCAACCAGCAACTACAGTACATGTATGCACTGATTTTCTGTCAAATATAAACGCAAACCTGACGATCTTTTAAACTGGAGCTCAATAAACCGAAACAAAAGTTTGAAAACCAGTTAGTGTCCGTCGCTACTCGCCCTAATTCAATGAGTGGCTCGTAAAAAGAGCTTCATCACCGTGAATTTCTACGAGTGATTTTTGGGTGGGTTTGTTTCCAAGCTCCAATTCTTGTTTTATTTTTACACCTTGGCTATAGAGGTGCTTAGAAAATGGTCACTTTCACACAGGAGGAGAGGAGAAAATAAAAGGCTGCAGTGCAATTTCCATTGCTTTTCATTCTCGCCTTTTGATGCTGGAATCCCTGAAGACAAAGAGCCAAATGAAGACAGTAAGAACAGCGGTGTCCCATTGATATTATCTCCTTTTTACGGATATAATAACCCTCGCGCACCCCTGAACAACGTTTCACCTGGGGCTTCTGTCAATTCAAAGTGAAATCTCCCTCCAAGTTGCCACTACATACATATATCAATGAAGGCAAATTTCAATGTTTCTTCGCCAAATTCCTCCATTGCTTTGTCAGTTTAGGCACCAGATAATAATAAGTCTAGGACATTTCATGGCGAAAGCAGGTACTGTAGAACTGAGTAGTACAATACAGCGTCAAGGCTAGAGAATGTCCATCCCTTTTCTAGACATGTCCACTGATGTGCATAAACACTGTTTTGAGATTAGCGCCAGTTAAAAGCACCTCAAAACCAAATTTTTGGATCTTTAAATATGCTCCGTGAGAAAAGAAACATTGAATTCTTCGGATTTTATATATTCAAAGTGATCAAAAAGAACAAAGAAAGTTTATAGAAAACGGAGGTACACTTTATAATCTACATGTAAGCATACGGAGGGTGTTCTGAGACTCCAGTTAATTACCTTTACAGGACTGGAGGCAAAATGAGAAAACTGGCAATAGAGCTTGAATGCTAATTACTTTCTCTATCAGTCTTGTATTTCGAGGTTCCGCCCTGATGAGACTTTCAAACTACCAAACACCTCATCCTCACATATCCCCTTTTTGCGACGAAAATTTACCATCCAAATATTTTAACACTAAATATAAACGAGTAAAAAAATTAACATAATGTACATGTGCGTAAATACGTGAACGTACGGGTCCGGTTTCATTTTCATCGAAATCGAACTTGCGTACGTGGGCGAATTATTTCAGGAATATTCAACATTCATGACTTTTCCAGTTTCTAAGGCAAATTTCTATGACAACCCAAACTGAAGATGAATAAATATGACAGCCAGTATGATAACGTCAGAAATGCTGTATTTATTGCTAATTACTGTATATGTAAACGGGAAGCAAAATTTCATAAGGAAACATCAACGTTAGATTTTTTTCTAAATTGAAAATTTCATTATTGAATTCTTCTAAAGAAGTGATTCAAGCAAGTTTTGAACGAAATAGTGGAATGCTAATTAAAGGGGAATCCCCTGAATGAGTTAGCCATCTCTGGACTTTGGTGCAACGTGTTGTGCCCCTCCATTAATCATTCGTTTCCTTCGAATTAAAATTCCTCCAGACGACCATTTCTGGACTTTAGAGTTAACTAATAACTAGACGTGTACGTGAAATCAAATGTAATTTGATACTGTATGTTGAATTTTTGTGACTTTTACAACATAAATCAATTTTCCCTGACTTTTTCACGTCTTTCCAATTTCCCTGACAATTACATCTTTTTCCATGTCTGGGGAGCCCTGTTGCACTCTATTAAGACTTGTGTATCAGTCGAAGGTCAATTACACCAAGCTGCATGACACTATAAATACAACTGCAGTTAGAAAATTAACCTATAATTGGCTCTCTGCAGCCGAATCGAGGCATGCGATAAAATTTCGTATTAACATAATTTTCACAACGAGCTTTTAACGACTAACATATTTCAGATAAAGATAACCGTGTAGCTTTAATCATTTATTAGGCCCGCTATAAAATGATGTATAAACTTGACTTTCATACTCGCGCAAATAAACTTTGATATACAAGTGAGGTTTTCCAAATAGAAACACGCAGTCAGTTTCACGACCTACGGTGCCATCTATGAAGCATTCTAGGCAACAATTTGGGATTTTCGCTAGGGGTGTACATGTATGTTAGACTCAATTACGACGATACAGCGAGTCCACTGGCCGTGTTATTTCTCCTTCTCCGTCTCTAAATATAATGTATGTTCCATGGTTGAGCAAAGGCAAATGAATGGTTAGGATAAACAATCAATCAACTAAGGAGACTTTCAGCGCCATTGGATTTCCATATACAGAGATGGTTTGCCAGGGTGCATTAATCACTAAATCCCCCCTCAGACTACACACAAGCTATAACAACGAGATTACAGTTCAATTACTCGCGTCTTCTGATAGCGAGAAAGCAACTTAAGAAAAACACCGAGTTGAAAAACAGTTCGTTAATTAAAATATACTTTTTTTGTAGTCATTGTTCGCCAGCACCATAGACACAACACGAAGGAGGCAACGCCTCATATTGAAAGCCCGAAAATTAATGGGAGGTTTGCCAGGGAAACCTGATTCGGTCCCATTTGCATATACAGTAGTTTGTTCTATAGTTAGGCTAATTTGTAAAAGTGTAGTATCGAGAGTTTTTATGAGGATTCTTCAGGTTCAACAGCTCTTAAAATAATAAGAGAGACGACCACCTTCATTTTCGCCAGGTCAAATTATAGGCGCGTTAACGTTGCCTTTAGGTGTGGCCACTTTGGCTCGAGTAATTTATCAGTTAATTACACGTTAACACATGTGTAAATGTGATTTAATCAGAGTGGCAGCGAATTTCCATCTAATTTTACCTTTGGGGATCTTTTGCCAGCCACTTGATCAATTAGGAGGCCAGAGATTTACTTCCAGAATAATAACAGCTATATGAAACAACTTTTTTTAGCAGTAAAACTCGAGAACATGATTATAAGTCTGGTTACCATTCGCTCTACAACTACATTAGCAACGACGCGACGATGGGTCGCCTTGTACACACCATGTACCCTGGTTCGATCTACATCAAGCTTTTTTCATTCTCACAAAACAGGAGTTCGAGCATAGCACCTATAGCTATGAATTACCTCAAATATAAAAATCACACTAACAAACATGTACGTGTATGAAATTGTGATTTTGACACGTGCATTTATACAGCATGAATGGAATGGCAATGGGACGTTTAAATTTACAAAGTACCCCTATAGATGAAATTTTTAACGTCCCTGATTTTTCCAAGTTTTCACAGAAATTTCCCTGCCCACTAAAAATGCAAAAATATTGCATGTGCCAATGCAATGAATGTTACAATGTATATGTACTGCTTATCATATACATGTATAAACAGGAGACAGAACACAATTTTCACAAGGAAACAGCACATTAAAAATAGTTTTTTTTTCTCAATTTCTTTTACAGAATTGCTTGTCATCTTTATTTAAGTTACGACATACATGTAACTAGCTATGCAAAACTGTTATTGATTTGGTGAATTTTCCTGACGTACGTTTTCAAACTAAATCAATTTTTCCAGACTTTTCCAGGTCGTTTTAATTTCCCTGACCTGACTTTTCCAGGTTTTCCAGATCTGGGGGAACCCTATACAGTATAATACTGATGTTGAATTTCCATTACGTTTCAAGGCCTTTCAATTTCCCTGACATTTCCAGGTGTTCCAGGCCTATGATGAATTTCAACCCAGTGTTTTATAAAAAAAAGCAATCATGACATCATCATTTGGTCAAGCCCCTTCACTAAAATCATCATGTCATCACGTTTCATAATTTGTCAACTCCACCCCCCCACCCAAATGATGACATAATACTTCAACGAAAATGAAGAACCAAGTGTACGATGTACTGTAGGTCTCAAGTGCAGTAAAGGGTGCACGTCCATACATGTAAATTGTCTACTCTAAAACTAGAGTAAACGGGAGTGAGCATATACATGTACCCATGTGCTCAAGACCGATCTCACCTTCAGTTCGATTTTAATACACCCAACAGTACATCTTATAGGTGATAATTTAATGACTTTTTCAACGACTTCCCCTCACCCCCTTCTACGTGTAATCTGAACCGTGAAATAAGGAGACTGACTGTTGTCTATTAACCGCAACATGCAACAGGTATGCCCGAGAGTTGCATTCTCAATCCCTTGATGAATTTGTACGGTGTCAGCATTTGTTATTTACACTTGACCCCCGAGTTTTTCTTAAAACTCAATCAGCGTTTTCGTTTGGATTTTTTTTCTAAATCGAGGCTCCTGCACGATGTCCCCTCGGGGCTACTTTTAAAAGTTTATTCACATGTAGCGCATGCATGCACCCCATGTTTCATCGATATAATAAATACATTCGGCGTTATGATACGTCTTTGTTGAGCTCTTAATGGCTTATCAACGCACCAATTTTATTATGATCGCTTATTTAGGCTGGCGCGATCATATTCTATATGCAAATTTAAAACTTAACGCCGAATTCACTAAAATAAGGTGACTATATCATTTAAAGGAAGTCTTTATACCACCCCAATTTTTGTTTCTTATTCAGCCAACTGCGCATCAATTACTAGAAACACTTTGCAAATCGGTCAAAATTTGATTAACTCATTAATTCCTCGCTTATAGTTAGCACTTAAACAATACGGTAAATGTGATTTCCGATTTAATATAACTTATTTCCGAAATACATGTTGGAATTTATCTATACGAAATCATGACCATGACATGATAACTACAACTCTAAATATCTAAAAATAGCATTCCCAGAGTTTTCCATGTTAAAACAAAACTATATTTTAATGATTGAATACTATTATTAATGGTCAGCAATGGTCTAGGTCTATTCTTTGCATTTATTGCTAAAGAAAATTTTGTTTAATGAAAACAAACCTATACTGTTATATTGAAAAAAATAAATGCAGGAGTTAAATCTTTTCATAATGAGAATTCATCATTAATTTGGAATAGTGGAACTGTGCCGATTTATCAGAATTATAATGAACAATCACAAAATAAAATTTTGACACTGAAAATTTCCAAGTCATATTCAAATTCTCCGAGTTTTTCAGATTTTCAAGGTTTTCCAGGTTGAATGCGAAATTCCCCGAGATTTACAGGTTTTCCAGGTAATTCCCTCAGGTTTACTGGTCTTCCAGGTTCGTAGCTAGTCACCATGCATGCAAGAAAAATAAAATATATTGAGCTGTTCTGCATAGAGTATACGTTACTATTATAATTGTATTTTCAAATCTAGTGCATGATTTGCGCAAGATTTTACAGTATATAATATATACACCACTTGTTTTGTTAGCAGGGCCCAATCCTTTAAGGACAGAGAATTGCGAGGATATGCGAAGTTGAAGTCACATGATTAATACCGTTTACTGCAAATCTGCTATAGCAGATTGGCATGATGGGCATGTTATAACATGCCCATTATAATGATATCGGTACGTTCTAATGTACGTGCAGGGTCCAAATAAACTAAGGGATAATCGGCAACATTTTTACAGCACACAATTCCAACCCCTAATCACGGAACATTTGGTGACCATATCCCCCGTGAAAACTGAATGGTCTCTTGACTCGGATACAACCAAGTGAAAGCAGTGACAAATTGATTTGCCACCTCGACCTATGAGGAGCAACAGAAAGAGGTAGCCCTTGAATGGAATGCAAGTGGGCGGAGTTAGGCCCACACAGATATTGATGCATGGGACACATCGTGGGACAGCCGTGCAAATGCTGGTCCACCATGGCCTTCCAGACCCCTCAAAAACAACGATGATTCGAAACTCGCACATTTTCATGCATACAGAGTATGTCTTTGAGGCAATCGTGACGACTGAAGCAAACAAGGTAGGGCAAGTGAGTCTATATGAAATGAACTTGACCAATTTCACCATCATCAAAACGTTACCATATTAATGATATAAACTTATACTGAAGATGTCTGTCAAGCAAACGTCATGAATTTCCAGGATGAGAAAAGATTTCACAAAGATTCAGGCGAGTTTGTCCACCTTCCATACGGTGCAATTTCACCAACGTCTTCAGCGTGACCTTTTGCTCAGATGTGGGACACGAGGGTCCTCCGGTGCCAAATCTACGAAAATTATGAGACTCGCCTGCAGGAAGAAAACAACAAGAGGCACTCCCAAGAAAACTTAGTCGCGGGCATTTATCTTTTAGGGCAGTAGCTTCATCTTGTTTATGGACTAATCATTTTCGCGGAATAGCTCCTTGAATTTTCAATGCAATTGTATTTGTCTTAAAGCGACAAAAAAAGAGAAATATGGCCCGAGTCAGGGGCACAGGGCTTTTATAACAATAGTCGGTATTCCTTTGTTCAGGTGAGTGATATGAAAGCCGAGGAAACAAATTCAGAAAGACAATAAGTCCGTTCAAGAGGCCAAATAATGAAGAAGTTGCCATGATTTATGAACTTTTCAGAACCTAAACTGATGATCGTTGTCCGTTCTATTATAGAGGTCAGATGGCCAGTCACGATCGGGATGGACTTCGGGACGAACTCCGCATGCTGGACATCGACGATAAATTAATGACTCACCCTACATCGAAAAGTGAAAAATCCCATGCATGCTATTCATACGTGTACATGTATATAGTGGTCGTAAAACATTATATCGCCGCACAACTAATTGAAAATTTCCAGTCACGTTCTAATAAATCTTGATGTCGTTTGCAGAAATTGGAGTCAATCTCAGTCAAAGATGGTTGCAAAATATTTATGGGCTAGAAGAAGTGAATTTACGAGCTGAGAGCTAAAATGACCATTTTGGCGTGATAAAGAATCGTTTTTTGAGAAGATGAGGTATTTATCAGATCACGACCCACGTAAGATCTTATTTGATCGTCTCATTTCACTTTAATCCTTGTTAATCATTTTATTTGACCTTACATGTACATGTATATGGCTGTAGATATAATTTTTGGAATCGGCAATTAACTAATCGGTAGACCTAAATACATGGTGCCTACTGCTTTAGCAACAAAAAAAATTCCCTGACTTTCCCAGGTTTTGTGGGAACCCTGTAAATATAGTATATTAGGGTTTAACTCAATTCTCAATTCGATTTCCCTGATATTTTACATTAATTTTTTTAATAAGAAAAATGGTGTCTTTTGTCTCAAGTTTTAATAAAAGATTGGCCAATCAATTGGCTGATGCAACCTATCTCAATTTCCCAGGCACTTTTTTACTTCCATGACATACCCTGACTTTCCAGAAACTGAGAACCCTGTACATGTATACATTGTACGGAATTTACCGTGCATGGCCAAAACACCCTAGAAGTGCTGAAGAACTAGATATTCAATAACCGTAAGACGAAAGAAAAATATATCCAAATTAAAATTAATCGAATTACACTTTCGTTATTTTTGTTACTGATGATTCCAATTTGTAAGAATCGCGCCTGCTCTTGAAACATGAGAAGGATTCACACCTTAGGATATCAATTAAGTGACTATCCCAAATGGGAAACTAATTTATCCTCCCCATAGGCCATTATTTTTAAACAGTTTCCAAAGAGTTAAATAAATGTCGGTGTCAAGCGTGATGGTCAAATTCGCAGAATTACAAATAATGGTCTTAAGAAGAATTTATGTAGTGAACCTCAAACGATTTATAAATCGTCTGGAGGAATTTTAATTCGGAGGTTTGTCACTGCACTTACGCCGTCTGCTGGCAGACGAATGATTAATGGAGGGGCACAACACGTTGCACCAACATTTCTCAAATGCCTTCGTTTCATTAAAACACAGCTCATTAAGTTGCACCACGTCTTGGGAGCTTCCGAACTCCACGAAAGTTAACTTATAAAAAACACACGAACCATGAGCACCAAGTCGACGCCCTAAAAGTAATTTAACGGCTCAACCGCTTCGTTAAAAGTTTAAATTAAGTTAGGCGAAATCTTAATTTGGCGTGACTCAATTAAAGGGAGAAATCTCAGTTATTAAATACTTCGAGTTATACTGCAGCTTTCTACTGAAAAGTCAATGGTCGATTTATAAATCTCTATTTTTGGTGAAATACATCATTTAGAGATGGCAGAATTAAGGACAATTTCAATTTCTGATATATCTGATATTCCAGGTTTCAAAACAAACTTTTCTGTCTACCCTGGTGATTGAAAATGCAAAAATATGGCATGCCAATTTAAGGAACGCTATATTTATTGCTGATTTAGCAAATGTAGATTAGTTTTCTTAATTTCTTTTCAAGAATTGCTTGTCTTCTCTTCATTTTAGTGCTAACCAATATCTAGCTAAGCTAAATCTGTTATTGATGTGTTGAATTTTCCAGACGTTTTAGAAGTGAATCAATTTTCCCTGACTTTTTCAGGTTTAGGGGAACTGTGTGTTAAATAGTCATTGTTAGAATAAATAATATTTACTGATAACTTAATGGAAATTTTACTTAAACTGGGTAAGAAGGACTCACTTTCTGATAAACGATTTTTGGGCAATAAAGGAAAAAGTTTAGGAAGCTAATTGATCCCTTAAAATTTCCAGAAAAATGACACCTAAAACTGCAGCAACAAACTGTGGTTAGCTTGTCATTTTTCAAGAGGCCCTTCGTGCCACGAACATCCTCCGCAAGTTTCAAGCCAGAACAATCGTATGCCATTTTGCTGACGTCACAACGGTCACAATGGCGCATACCAGGTACGCTGCAACGAATGTAACGAAGGCATAATGAAACACGATAAGAGTAACAAGAATGGAGATCCCCCGCCCAAATTGCTCCAAACTGAATAACTCAGGGGGGAGTTTCGTCCACTCCACCCTAAAGCCGAGCCGTTCTCTGGAGCCATAATTCGCACCGCGTGTGTCTTCTTAAGAACACGGTCTTCGGAAGACATTTTGAGAGACAATGTCCCTGGACGGTGTTACGAAGCAGTAAATGTCCTCCCATGGGGGTGTAGACTCCAACTATTCTGTAAATGGTTTCATTACGAGACTCTGAAGAGAATGCGTATGTCCAGGAATGCCCTTTCTACTACGGTCTGGCGAGGGCGTCATTGATAAGATGCTCGCTGACCCATCCGAACAAAACGCCACTTGTCTCGACAGGACAGGATATCTGGAACCACACCCATGGCAGGACCATGTTTATGGCGCTGGTAATGCACTCGGATTTTTATTTCCTCTTCGTCCACCTCCAAAAACTGTTGGTACCCTGGCAGACACCTCGCCCTGGCTGGAGACCATCTGGACCAGCAAAGAGCCAAAAAAGAGGAAGTGAAAATGTGGGAAATGGATCAGGACGTTGGCCATGTGTCCAGCGAGGCGTCGTGGTTTGGGCGTTTTGGTCACCCCTCTACCACCACCGCTGGGACCAGGTGCCGCGGGTGTCCGCCATGATGGATTGGCAATTTTTCTGACACGGTCATTTTCGCTTATTATTCCCTAGACACTGCCACATTCCCATACATTCCTGGATGTCATCGAAAAACGGTTTGTTAAAAGTGGAAAGTGAAATCCCCGGATGATCAGAAACACGTGCACCGAGCTACCACTAGTCACTCAACGATCGTCAACTATTTTGTCTGTAAAATCACTTTCAGTCCCCACTTGACGAGTGTACATGTATACATGTATGAAAATAGCAATTCTGCAATTGTTTTGCTTTTACTAAAATACCCAGAACTCCAACAATCCCGAAAAGTTCCAATGCTGGTTAATTCATATAGGTTGAAAAACTACATGTATGTGGAAGTTATGTGTACAACGGCAAACTGTCACAATAAAATTGAATAAAAGTCATAATGTCAGATCCCTATAATTAACGACATAATGGCCGAAAATAATTCGAAATGTTTATCCACATTAAGAGCAAAATTACATAAGAAAACGCTGTATACGAGATTTTCTTAAAAACTGGATGACAAATAATAATTTATAAACCAATGTTTACGAAAAAGAGCAACCCAAAAATTAATTTATCATTTTGCAACCCCCTTTCCCTAACATGATATTGGTGACTACCAATCTGGAAAACCTGAAAAACTCATGGAATTTTATACTTAACTTGGAAAACTCAGTACAAGGACAAGTATTTCCAAAAATTTCGCCAAATGGCATTCCTGTGTACATGTAATTATTTTTAAAATCATTAAACACACTTTTGAATGTAAATGTGGGGTGAACCTGGAAAAATGAGAATATGACCCTGGAAAACTCAGAGAATTCATTTTCAGAAATTACATGTGATAATGATATAATGGTCACGGATATAATACTTGAACGTCCCCGAACTTGCGAAACAACCGAAAGTTTCAAAGTTGCGACTGCAAATAATGTCCCGGCTATTTTGGCATATGAATGAATGAATGGTTTAGAGTGGCAAAGTTCAAACCATAGATCACACGGGCCTGTGTAATGGCGAAGGAACTTAGGGAGGGTGGCTTGGGTTTAAACCCCAAACACTTAAAAAGCCTTCCCATTTACACCAAAAAATCGACGTTTGTCTGCTTTCTAAATCGTGCTCCGAGAAACATTAGGCGATTTGTAAAAGGGCAAAAAACACACGTGATATAGGGGTTAGGGGAAGTAAATGGCGGACTGACTTACTCCATATACAGAGTATGTTCAGCGTAATAATAATGTTCAAAGTATGTTGTTGGGTCGTCTGTTGTCACTCGAGTAGTGGGGGCTGTTCAAGCACTTGAAAGACAAGACCAAGAAATAGATAGCCAAAATTCTCTTTTTTAAGTACCTGACCTGCTTCTTTACATTGCCGTCTGCCGATACTTGACTATTTCCAGATCCCCTCATTTTCTTTGATTTCCCTTAGGACAGGCGCTGATAACGCTGACTTGTGGGAACAATAGCGTGATATTGCAATATAGTTATGGTATCTACAGCGATATTTCAGATTTTTAAAAGTCGTGCTATTACCGTAATGATGGCAGATAGGGCACTAATTGCCCCTGGCCTAAAACGGGTCTCAAAAAGGACAAGGATTGTCCATGCCCCGCTTTAAAAAGACCATATGATAAAAACAGCTGCAAGTTTTAAGTGATTTTTGCGAAGGAAAACGCGAAAATGCCACATTTCTTATTATTGTTTCAAGAGCATGCACGTCGTTATGAGGGGTCCTAACTTTTCGTTATCGGTCTGAGGCATCGACATTGTTTCGAAGAACAGCCCAAAATAATGCCGACTAAAAGCAAATAATTGACTAGGTCCCTATAGGTTCCATGCTGACCACAGATGGTGATACCGATCAATGTCGTTTACGACTTGCGTTTAGGGAGTCATCATATATACATGTATTGTATTGTGAATTTACGATAATACACTTATAATACTTTCGATACAAACGTCCTCCTTGTAACCATACCAATCATGAACATTACATGTGCATGCATCACTATATCAGCCATCAAATATTACGTGTCCGTTTATCTTATTAATTTGTACGAGAACATCATGTATTTCTGCAGTAGCTGTACACATTTTGGCTATATACATGTAGGCCTACAGTATATTCCCTGCTATAGCCCTGCTCCAGCATAGTCATTATGAGATACTGGGCTTCTCCTAATGGCTCGTAGACTGGCAGTGATTGCCCGCGATTAGGGCATGTCAGCAAAATGAAGAAATTACATTTTTAGATTAATTGGCTTTGGTCAGTTCATGTTAGGTTATGTTAGGTTAAACACACAAAACAACAAATAGGATAAATTCCAACAGCTACAGTAAGACATTTAGAGCAGGGCATACACGCATTTAATTCTGTTAAGTTTTACTGAACGTCGTGCTTTTCAGGAACCATGCAACCAACGATGTTAAGCGAGTACATGTAGTCCCTCTGCTCAAATTGTCAACACAACAAACAATACAAAAGCACATGGTTACATCCCACTCTTCTCAAACCTGGGTAAACGTGGTTTTTCTTTGAGTAACGCTTGAGATACACATTAAAATTTTCAGTGACAGTGCAGAACAAACAGGCGCTGATAACGCTGACTTGTGGGAACAATAGCGCGATATTGCAATATAGTTATGTGGCAGATAAAACCTGAGTCAGTGACTCAGTGTGCACCGATGGCCGAAAACAATCTAACAAGCATTTAGCCTAATATTTGCTGGTTATTAAAAACGCCATACGCATTTTTGCTGATAATATAACGAATATGTTAGCAAAAGTAGGTAAAAAGAACCATCTCACAGTCAAAGAAAAATGCAGTAAGTGAGAAATCGGGTATATCACCAACATGGTGTTCTGGATAAGCTTCACACACAGGACCTATACTGTAAAACAAACAGTCTTGAAAACAAAGCCCTAACGCAAATAGTCTGTCTGGCCGATATGTACACGAATTATAACTGGCGGCCTAATCCCCCGACTATGAATAACGCTATCACGTTACCAATATTGAATTATTTTACGCATACTAATTCCATCATCTTCCGACTTGATCCGACAGCTCAGCCCAGGGGCTACATTCGTCGACTGAATAAGTGTCCGCTAAAAAGAGGTCTCACGTGACCGTCGGACACGATTACAATAACCAGCACGAAATGTGTTAGGGTAGAGAGTGAGGTACATGTAACGTACATGTACATGACATCCCCATGCAGTCCACACAAAAAACAGGGATTACGTATTCCAAGAATGGCCATCGGTCCTACAGAAGGTGTATCCTTTTTCATCGGAGACATTTAAGCACACCCAACTTTTCAACCCATTAATCCCTACGCGAGAACGACCATTTTGTTGGGGAACAATTTAAACAAAAAATCAGCTAAAAAAGCCAGTGAAAAAAACTACATCGACGTTCCCATCGGGTTAAACCGTTTAAAAGAAGTTATGAATTATTAATACGAATTCCTGGTCGTTTTTAACATCCAGATAATCAAGGCGGACGCCGAGCATATCGATTTCCTAAATCCCCATCAATATTAAAGCCGTTTGAGAGAGGACATGATGGATGGGCGCGATAGCAATGCTCAATTTAGCTATAGCTGATCCCCGAACTGAAAAAAAAACTTGTCGAGATATTCAGATTTTTTACGTATGGTCCAAAACAAACAAAAAACAACAAAGAATGCGAAGTGACAACTCCCGACTAAATAGTGTGTCCAACATTTATATATTGCCTACATGCACGGGAAGTGGCATTACATAACTAATTAGTGGAGAAGTTGGTAATAATTAACGGAAACGAGAAATCTGGACACAATGAAATGTGCTGTTAAACTACGATTAATTACGTGGACTTAGAAAAATAGAATTGCTGTTGTGGGAGCACCCTGTAATGGTACATTTTTGGCCTATTCGCAAAAAGGACAGGAGCGAACAACCAGATACAGAAGCTGAAATTGCTGCTGCAGTAGCAGCAAATAACCTGAGTAAATAACCCAAAATTAGGTAAAGGTGTATTTTCTTTGGGTAACGACATGCACACCTTGGACAGGGTTCCCATGAGATGAAATTTTCAACTTTCCTGACCTTTTCAGGCTCCGACCACCTAACCACTGTAAATGCAAAAATATGGCACGTACATATAAGGAATACTATATTTATTCCTTATTACATGTACGGTACATGTATATGCAAACAGGAGATAGAACACAACTTTTCACGAGGAAACAGCAAATTTAAATTAATTTTCTTATTTTTTTTACAGAATTCCTTGTCATCTCGTGATTTTGTGCTAACCAATAACTAGCTATGCGAATTGAGCTGTTGAATTTCCCTGATTTTCCAGGTTTTCCAGGTCTGGGGGTTCCCTGTTAGAATACACATTCCATGAAGTACTTTTAAGAAAGTGATGAGTCAGTGCACATGTATACAGATACATGTACATGTACTCTAAAACAGTCTTAACAAGTATTTATTCTTATAATAAACCATTTATTTGATGACATTATGAATATTATACCTGAATTTGGTAAACGGGACTTTCTGATAAGGCTTTTGAGTAACAAGGACTTTTTGAGAAGCAGTTTTTTGGTAATGAACGAAAACGTTTGGAAAGCAGGTGGCAATATAATATACTGTATGCGGATTGTTATAGTAAATCACGCAGTTCACAATGGGTCGCTTGCTCATTGTGACTATAGATGGCTCTGGTATTTTACCAATTGTCTCTGATAATTCTGCTGTCTTACAATATGTAGAATCTACATGTATATGTCATCAGTTTCTTGCACCACAAGTTTTGCCATTGAAAATGGACGTTCCCATGCCACCTTGACCACAGGTGGCCTTGACCGTGATATTTTCTCAACGTTTTGTTTCGCTTGCCTACCGCCACTGTTAATGAGGGCGTTAGTGCGCGGTTTGTGTGGCTGGCACACACGGACAGCACAGAAGTTTGAACGCTGAAGATGAAAATGTTTTCTTCGTCGGATTTTCACCCTCTGTTCCAGCCAGTGGACCCAAGCGACCTCTCTCCCTTCGTTTTCTCGTTCATCCCTCGCCTTCTCATCTTCTACTCAGAATAGCAGGAATCAAATTTCGTAGTACGATATGACCTTTTTTAAAAAAGCGCTTTCTTTAACGACGCCATGCTGCTTCCAGGCACAGAAATGCATCTTTAAGAAGCTGATCTTTGACCCCCAATCATCACTTGCTCATGGATGGAACCTTTTTTTAAGCAGATCCCTAGTAGCGAGGCAAAAATTAGCAACATCATAATTGTGCGAACGCACAGTACATAATACACTGCATCTTGTCCTTTCACTTTGGACAAAAAAACAACAACCTGCTGAACATTTCAACCACCATGCAATTACCTAGAAAACACGTTGCCCAAAATATTTTATTTGTACACTGTATATATGGGATCACCTAAAACTCCTATTTGCCCCTGACCTTTAGAGTTTTCCCATCGACCAATATCAAATCAATATGGCCTTTGACTAGGACGATAATTATTGAATTTGTATAACAAAGGAATTCACACAACATCGAAGTATTAATGCACCTTTTTAGTCAGGAGCATTACGTTGCTTAGAATTAATTTTAATTTGACACATTTAGATAGTATGATAGTGAAACTAAATAGAAGGAACCAATCTGGGGTTTTCTTTCATTGTGTAAAAGGCAACTTCACCTTAAAACCACGGTACAATAAATAATCGATATACATGTATGAAATAACTTCTAGATTGAAATTTTAATTAAATGTTAGGACATCATCATCTGACTTTTTGAAAATTTGTCAAAATTTTCCTGATTTTAAAATATTCCCCTGACTTTCCCTAGTTTTCCTGTCAGTTACAAAACCCCTGACTTACCTACATGTAGGCTTCCCAAGATTTCCAGGTTCTATGAGAACCCTGAAATATCATGGGTGCCCTTTGGCTAAAATTACAATATGAAAGAAACGTTAACAGTGAAGATTTCTCGTATCAATGACAACACAATGAGAAACAATCAGGGCTACAACATTTAGCAGCGTACTGTAACAATGCTACCTTGCATATTATTTCATTAAACATTCTCAGAGCAAAAAGTGCAATAAAACCTCTGTAAATTCCAGCAAGTCTGAAATTAGGAAGTCAATCCCTCAACTTAGGCGCCTTAATTGGCCGCGAGGTGCGCTGTGCACCCCGGGCCAAAACTGAATTTGTTCCCTGCTCGATCATCCTAATTTTAATTTTCCCTTCCCAACACCTCCTCAATAGCAGTAGTTATCCACGTCCTATTTGCACATTTTGTAAGTGAAAGGGCATTTTGGGGGCCATAGATGAGTGCTAGGGGCAGAAATTGGAATTTTTTATGACAATCTCTGGATCCCCCTCAGAAGATGGTTGCGGATATTCACGCTTATATGACCCCTAATTGCTATTTATTGATTGAACCTGGGACGTGGAAATAAAACATGCGAAAAAGCGAAAGGTATAATAAGAACTCGCACGGCACGGTGTTGACCCCCGTCCAATAAATAAACATAATTACAATAGCCCTAAATATAGGCCAGCAGGTAGTCACGTGCTACTTTTACCAGCCATTGCGATCAATTAAATTAGGGGACTTCGTTCGCCATGGTCTCCATAGGGTTTACCCTTCGCAAATTGATCCATGCTCCTTTTTTCCATGTTTGTTTTTGGTGAAAAAGACATCAAACGTCAACTGTGTGTGCTCGGAGTCAACAACTCTGTTTGTCCTGACCCGCCCTCTGGTGTTACGCTTTCGTATCATTACCCTAATTGGTGGTCATTTTTTGGACGTCACAAAAGGACCTTTTATAGGTTCGTTTACGACACTTGAGAGAAAACAAAAACAATCGCACGAAACGTTTTTCTGGCGTCCCTTGAAATTCCCAGGTACACATTTTCAATTCCACAGGGCCCTGTTAGGGCAATGTTCACTTTGGTACGTACACAATGTACAGTCTATCCTCGCCGAATATTAATTGATAAGTGTCCCCTTACCCAATGAAGGTACACCGACAATGTTATACCTTTTCCGAGTTTTTTGTGTGAACAATCACCACAACCTATTAGTGTTATTCACTATTGTAAATGCATTAGCATAGGCATAAAACAGGGTTCCCCAGACATGATATTTTCAACTTCCCTGACGTTTCCAGGTTTTAAAGCAAATTTCCCTGCCCACGCTGACCACTGAAAATGCAAAAATATGACGTGCCAATGAAAGGAATGCTATATTTATTACTTATTATATTAACAGGAGATAGAATACTAATTTTCACGAGGAACAGCAAATTTAAACTAGTTTTTAAAAAATTCTTTTAGAGAATTGTTTGTAATCTCTTGAATTTTGTGCTACCCAATAACTAGCTATGTAAAATGTTATTGACTTGTTGAATTTCCCGTGACGTCCAAGTATTACTACATTTCATAATCTTTGGGGCGAGAGGGTGCACATGTGACCAAAAATGATAGGAAATGGGTTCGTTCAACCAAACGAGACATATTTTAAATTAAATTTTTATAAATTTGTGACTATTAAAAAATTATAGATTTTAGTTACATAAAAGCCCACCTGCGCGACGACAAATTATTAAAGACTACCATCTGTCATCCAGTGTGCTTTTGTGTGACTGAAATTCTCATTTTTGGTCACATTTTTTCAAGGCTGAAAATCACAATTTGTGATGATAATTAATACTTGAACCTATCCTTCGCTTTATCAACTTACAGTACTATGAGTGATCAAAACCGATTTAGGTACCATTAATTTCAAAACATCTCCTTAATTTGATGTTATAAATTAAGAAAAAAATGTTTAAATCGGAGGATATATCATATCGTTCCAAGAAAAATTACCAATTGTCCGAGAAAACGGACGGGGCTTTATAATGTTGAACACAAACTTGGAAGCAATTTCGTTTTGGAGAAAAAATATTTCAAAATCACTGTCACTCGTCCATTCTTATGAAAACTGAGGCTCTACCAGATAGGCCTACTGTATAAGTGACGATTCAGAAGTGCTGTCAGGCCTCATTTTGAGAAGTTCTCCAAGATGGTAAAACACTGTTAGTACACGTACATGTACACTTAGTGCCAAAACCATTTCTGAGGTTGAAGTACATGTATAAAACGTCATGAAGAGTGCTCCGTACAGAATGCACGTTTCCTAATGCTCTCAATATTTACAGTATTTATTTTTACAAATTACGTGAATGGACAATTTATCGATAACAGCGGCGTTTTGATACCAGAAACCATAATAAACACGGGCACCCATGCATGTAGGCCATGAGGCCTCCAAAAGCGGTGCATGCCGGGTAACTTCAGCCCTACTACACTAACTCGCAAACAGCCCTTGTTACTGTGCAAAAAACCATACGGGCGTGGGCGGATATCTATCTTTAGATCTACCAGAGTCAAAAAATCTACATCGATGTCTGCATTAATAATAGAGGAGAAAAAATTAGGAGCAATAAACTGAAATGATAGAAGAGTTGAAAAAGTGCAGCTACATGTATAGGAAGAATTCGAAAGGGGACAGGATGCGGAAATGCTACGTGACACGTGAGTCCGTCACGCGCATGGACTGAAAGTACACAGCCCCCCATTAGTCGCTAAATTCACAAAGCTGTTTCTGTTAAAACCGTTTCCACATCTCCGTTTTTAAACGGCATAACATTTTCTTAAGTCATCAGTAACGGAGTTGCGAGTGTGAGTTTGAGTTACACAACACTTGGGAACTCATGTCCGGTCGTTTTCTAAACATTTTCCCCTCGACTTTTCCACGCTGGATATTAGGCTATAACGTCTCGTTAAATTTCTCCTCAGTCCTCGCTGATTATACGACTTTAAGGACTAAAAATAATATCAGCAACGCAATTAGCTAAAGAAAGTTGACGACTTTGTTGACATGTTTTTTCCCCTAAGCAGCCCGTCTTTCTCCCCCGCATGTTTCTCCGCAAAAACCATAAACCGTTTCCCGTGCACCTAAATAAGGAGTTTCGGGACCCTGTGACGTCACTTTTAGCACCCGTGTGTCGCGTGGTGTACACGAAGAAATATTAAACATGACTTCAAAACGCCGTGTCAACAGCAACAACATCGTTTCGACCGTTTTACACGTATCGTGCTTATAGTAAATGATAAGTGTTTGCCAAACTAAATTATGAACGCGTTTATGGTAGCAGGTGAAACTGGTTTAAAAAAAAAGATGTTTTCCAACCATTTTTCACATTTTGCTGTTGTTGACTTTTCGGAATTTTGAAGGAAATGTTCGAGCTCGAGCTTAAGCGAGACAGGCAGTATCGTGCTGGATTACGAAAAGAAATCCGGATAAACGAGGTGATGGCAAAATGACAACGATGCTGATACATGTACATGTACGTGTATCGGTACATCCAGCACTAGGGAATTAGATGAAACATACTGTACATTCATTCATGAACAATACATCTCTGCTTTCCATATGACAATGTCATATTAGAAAAAAATGTTCCAAATTCATCAATTTGTTTACAAATTTTCACCAATTTGTGCCAATGCTATGTATGGCTTGCAAAATCTGACAGTTCCACGACTTTGCATTACATATTGAACATGTCGCAGATGTGTTGGATAATTTGATTATTAGCACCGTATCAGATAATTATCTTGATACATGTATAAAGGTTTGCCTACCTCTTTCCACAAAGGAACGATGGGAAGGATGTCGATGTCGTGATTTGCTGGAGGTAACAGGGATGGTGGCGGTCCCTAGCGGCGTGACAATTCTTGCAGGATCCTCTTCTTTTATGGGAAATAAACCATGACGTTCCATGGCCCGAAAAAGCCACCGCAGCGAACAGTTTATGAAGGCTCAAGTAAATCCTGAAAATGTATGAAATACATTAGTTTAGGCCGAAAAACTGATTTCCATACACATGTACAATTACAAATGTGCACAGGAAATTAGGATACAACATCATCCACACCATTTATTTAAAAGTGTAATTGCAGGTGTCTGTTGTATTTGTCGAAAAACCTCGTGCCCCCTAACGTCACCCATATCCTTAATGTCTGCACAAAATAAAAATGCAAGAAATGAAGATTTATCTCCACCAGTAGTTGCCCCTGTACCGGTCTACGTGCACTAAGGAATTTAATTTTACAGCGATTACATTGTAAATTATTTGTTGAGGATTTCGTGGCCCATACTGTAGGTGCTGTCATTTTAACTTAACGCGCATTTATTAATCCCTGCCTTCCGTGCGCGTAAGCCTAATATATGAAAGTTATTCTGAGAATTAGACCGCCATTGGTTTTTCTTTAGAGTTGATCACACAGGCCCTAAAGGTTTCATAGGGGGAAAAACGCCATCTCACTGCATGGGTTTGTGTTGAGGAATGCCGCTATAGGAGACTGGCGAAATATTTTATTTCTGATAGGGGATTATGCTTGAGCTCATAATGGGAAACATGGTATACAATTTGACATATACCTGCTTTTAAAAATACGAGGTGCATGACAGATTATCATATCGCGAGGAAATTTTGCCTCGATAAGCTTTTGCGAAGCGAAAATTAATTTAACACACTCAGTAATTAAGTTTAACGAACTGAAAGCCCACGAGGAAAATGATCCATGGCCACTATGCATTTTGCAAAACAAGTAGCAACACTAATGTAATTTACGTTTATGAGATACGCTGTACATGTTCATGTAGGCCTACAATGTATATGGGTAAGAGCGTCTGAATTTTGGACAAATTTCGCATACAGTTGTACGAAGTGGATTACGTTTTGGGGTGCCATATCGTCGAAGAGCTTACATAATAATAATATTGCTGGGTTACCCCAGAGATGAATTTTCGACTTCTCTGACTTTTCCAGGTTTTAAAACAAATTTCACTGACCACCCTGACCAATGGAAAGCAAATATAAAGAATGTAATATTTATTGCTTATTGTACGCATTAGACATTATTAGGATCGAAACAGCAAATTTTTTTTTTTAAAACCTGTTAATTTCATTATTGATTTATTTCACAGAATTGTTTGTTATCTCTTGAATTCTGCAATAACCAACAACTAACTATGTAAATGTATTACTTACTGTATGCTAAATTCGCCTGAATAATCAGAATAACTCGTCTAACTTTTCCAATTTCCCTGACATTTCCAAGTTTTTCAGTTCTGTGGGAGCCCTGTATTATATGACGCCAACTAAATGTGTAACAATGAATCTTGTATGCATGGTATGCTCAATGAATTCCATGGGTATACACGATCATATACATGTACATGTATCACGCTATTGTAGACACGCTAACAGGCAGCATCAAACAGCAGAAACGTCAAATTCCATGCAAATACATGTACATGTACTTGTCCTTGGATCACTTAGTTGTATCGAGCTTTTTTATGCATTTCGGTTTTTTCGAAAACCACACAAAAAAGCGTTTCGCAAACAAGTGATTTGGTGTTTTTTTTTGATAAAGCAAGAATAATCGTGTGTCGCAGACAGAAAATCGAGTGGAATGTAGTTTTGTTGTTGTTGTTTTTTGTTTGTAGATTTTTATTTAATTGAATTCGCCATGACGAATGAGTGGGTCGCGTCGCGCTTAATTTTGGGGCTCGAACTCACGTATCCCCGAATAGTTTTTTTGCAGAAAAAAGTACATCGGACCATTGCAGATCCCACGCAAGTTAACGAAATTTGAACAGAGTTATCAGAGAGTGTTGCTGGGCTACTGATTTTCCCAGCCAAATGACGTAGCAGTGGCTGGGTCCGCCATAAAAAGAATGAGCAGACTCAGCATGGGGGCAGATTCCCTCCAAGAATTGGACACGGGATTTGAACCATTTCAGACACCCCACATTGAGAGGCTGCCTCGTTTCGTAAATTATAAATTATGAGCATTATACGAAAAAGAATGGTCCAGACTTAATGCCTGTTAAACTCTCTTCATATAATAAACGACGCAATTTTCAGAAGCTCATGTAAGACAACATTTTGAACTAACGAGAAAAAGTAGCTAGCATTAACATTTGACATTACGTAAATTAATGGGTTGATGATAAGTTTCTGATTGAAATATGGTAATAGCACTACATGTATTACATGTAAGCTTTTGCATTTTGGTTCAATTATTTTCAAAATCATGGGGCTAAAATCCAACATGACTTTAAAATATTTTAAATGCCTATTAGAATATGGGGACCAACAAGTTTTATGTCATCATTAGTGATTTTCAGAAACTTTCTCTACATGAAACAGTGAAGACATGATCTTTGGCGCAAAAGAAAAGTAGTATGGAAATTTTTTACGAAATTGGACGACAAACGATGAATTTTAATCCAAATTTTCATTTGTGAATCAATCAAAGTCAAAAATTCCATGTCCCTGATGTCAATTTAATGACATTTCTCTGACTTCTATGATCTGAATTTCGTTTTCACTGACTTCCATGACCGGTGGACACCTTTATGGACACGGTGGATGACCTTTATGACTAAAATTAATCATTTCCGATCAAATTTTGATAACTGGGGGAGGGAAGAGTTTGGAAATGATGACAGTTCGAAAATCGTGAACTAGTGATGGCACAATATTTTGAACGTCCCTATATGTGAAAATATCATCTTACAAAAATAGAGGATATTGTCCAGCATTAAATAAAAGAGTATACACGTATCATTTATTACTAATTTAGTACTGCAGATCTATTTCTATAATTTTATCGTCATGCTGACAAGGTTTAGACGGGTGATACATATTCCAAGAACATTTTTGACGTGTTTTTTTTAACGACCCCCATCCGGTGACAGCTTTCTTGCACGGCTTAATCCCAACAGATTTTCTTCCATGGCAGAGCGAGCCAATTAATATCTGGCTGAATCTCTCTCTGCTTTTTTTTATTTTTTGCATTTCAGTTGCAACGTGGGGATGGATATACAGTGCACGTACACGACGTAGATAGGGACTCACCAACAGTGAAATTCCAAATGGATCCCCCATGGAATGATGGATGTCGGACTCATTAACAGCGAGGGGGCGGAGGGAGATGAAAAATAAAAGAGATGCAAACGGATTGCATGCAACTCAAAAAACAAGGAGGCCTCCTCCATGCGAAATGAAGACCCGCGAGTGATGTGTTAATTATTGCTAACTTAACTCTGAATGTTAAACAGTGGGTCGTGCTGAGAAACCTCAGGCATAATGTGTACAAAAAATCAACCAACAAGTTCATTGCCAAATAGTTCAGTACCACTTTAGAAAAACAGCGCTCGTAGCCTTACGAACCTCAGATAAAGGTTGAACTTAATGGACGACCCTCGCAGAAAAATCTACATTTAAGAATGAAATCGCCAGCTTTTAAACTTTTAATTACAAATCTACACCTTTCCCAATGCATTAATCAGAATGACTGGCCGAAACTTCCATCAAATTTCCCAGACATTTCCAAACACTTTTTGCAAAATTTCCAGACCATTGAAAGCAAACATTTCAACTCTTTGACATCATGCAGGGTCAAATATTAATAAGGAAGGAAACACTGAAGATTTTTTATTGCATTTTGGTGCATGGGCTTTTTTCTTGTTTGAAATATTACAAATGTGTAGTAATGACGAAAAGCTGAAGGTAATTATTTTGAAAAATAAGATAATATGGTAATTTGGTAATCTAAAGCCTCCTATTAATCTTTAGGATTGCCGTATAGAAAACACTAAAAAACTTAGCAGAAAAAAAAGGAATTTAGGTGTTTATTCAAGGGTGTGGAATGTTTATGGAAACACCATGTTGTAGGCGACATTTTTACAAATAGTACATCACAATTACAGCTTTTCTAATACTTTTCTGAGATAGCTTATCACCAATCAAAATAGTTGTGCAACAGAACATTTCCAGACATTATACGATTTTTCCAGACAAAATCTATTTTCCTGACTTTTCCAGACCAAATCAATTTCCCTGAATTTTCCAGGTTTTCCAGACGGGCAGTCACCCTGATTAGTACTGTTTCACGTTGAAATCGAGGCAGTTTTGGGGTAAACCATTAATCAGCAATGGTACCAATCATCTCATATAGACATTCTCAAAAGCGCGTTTTTTGCAAGGTGTTAAAAAAACTAAACAAGTATCGTTTGAAAAGCAAACCGTGATCCTGAACGTGAGATAAGATCAGTCCTCAGATCGTGAAAAGATTGTTAATCAGGATGTGGGGTGCTGATTATCACGGGTTTATCTTACCTGAAGTCTGAAGAGGTATAAATATTTTACGATGTTATTTCTTCAGGGCGCGCAAATACTGGGCCAGGTGTACGAAAACAATTTAATTTTGGATGGGGCTATTGGGGAAGAGGCAAAAGCTGGTCTTATTGGGAAGAATTACCAAGGGGCTGCTTGTGCCGTAACAGCTAGTTAAATTTGATTGGCCAAAACAAACTGAAACAATAATAATAGATTACTGTCTGTCCAGCATGCAAGAAATCTATGAAGCAACTTCAAGTGAAAACAAAAAATTCAATCAGGTTTCAAACTCAATAGAATCAAATAACTAGTGTGGCTTGTTATTCTACAAACTATTAAAATTAATGCTATGAACTTAAAACATACATGTATGGCAAGCATGCATAAACTTATGTTTTGTTACAGGGGGATCATCATTATGAGTTATGCCACAGCCAATAACACGAGTTTCCGGTGGTGTAATCACCCTGTAGGCTCGCTTTTGCAAATTAGCTAAAGGAATAATTGTAAAAAAATGCCTGGAGCAATGCTCTTTGTGACGAAAGTGATGAAATGAAAATGTTTCAGCTGTCTAGCGCGAGTCTGCCAGCCGAACGGCGTCTACGTGTGTGTTTTTATCTTATCCACCCACTTTAGTTAAACTCATTATCCCAACAATTTCATCTTATTAGTAAAAGGGTCTATGCTTTAGTCCGCACGCACCCTATATATACACGAGATAACATGAAAGTACTTCGCTGGCGCATCGTCTTTAAAAAAAAAAAAAAAAAACACCACGGGGCCCCATAAGCACAATTAATTGTCGCAAAAATCCCAAGAAAATCCTGGCAAATATTCAGCGGATAAGCGAGGACAGACTTTACACATTATTAACCCCTACAAATGGCGTTTGCAAGCCAACCGTAAAGAACGTACAGTATACAAAACTGTACATCCAAAAGCATAACTGTGCGGCGTGCAAACGATCAAAGGGAGGGATTCCAACAGAATGTAAACAAAAAATTGAATATCTCGCCATGTTATACATATTTAAAAGATAAGACCAATTTAGAGATAACCGACCCTTCTAGCAATCCTACCAAAGGAAAAGATGAAAAAACCGTCAATTTCAAATATATGCGTGCGTTGATACATGCATGCTAAAAGGAAAGAGGGTCATCAAGATAGATTCTACGTGCACACTTTCAAAATATGTTATCAACTAATTTGTCGCTTTTTTATAAATAATTATATGTGCCAGTGCCTGAGACGTTCTGCAATTTAACCGCAAGAAACGCAACCTTAAAATAAAATGTACCACTCGCAAAATCGCGATCTGACGTCATTTTGGCCACTATAGAGAGATTGGACGTCAATTGGAGGGAAATTTAAAACAAGATTTAGAAATCGATCTGAATAGCAGGTGCAATTCGATTTTCTACCCTCTTCAAGATTAACTAACTGACTAGCAGTAAACATGAATTAGATAGTGATAACGCAATATACCCTGTACATGTACATGTTCTTTCGCAGCTTAATTCAACATGCTAGATTACTCAGTAGCTGTTAACTAGTCTTCTTAATTAAAAAAAATGAAATAAAGGGGGAATTGATAGTTGTAAAACCCCCCCGTTTCAAATGGCAAGTGACTCGTTCTCAGGGTGTCTACTGGATTTGGTATTGCGAATTCTGTGACGTTTTCATGATTTCAAAAAAAATTGTCAATGCCTCTAAGAATATGGTCATTCAAGTTTTGTCATCACTACTTAGTGATTTTCACAAACATTCTCTACTACAGTGATGACAAATGAAGAATTTTAACCCACATTTTTCTTTTGTAAATGAATCGACGACAAACATTCCGAGACCCTGATGTAAATTTCATGACCTTCCATGTTGGGCAGGGATTGGATATATACTGTATAGACTTGAACTTCACCATAAGATAAGTCCAGAATTTTAACACTTTCAAATGGCCTCTTAAGTACATGTACTGTATATTGCATTCAATAAGTTTGAACTTCTTATTTCTAATCGTAGAGGTATTAATAAATTGGTCTAAAAATATCCTGCATGACCAGGGGTTGGACTAGCTTATATGTAAGTTTGAACTTCATCTTAAGTCCTGGAGTTTTAAGATAATTTTAAAAGGCCTCGCTAGTAAATATTAATGTATTTTGATATTGTAAGACCAGTAGGTCTACGGTGTAGGTTATAAAAACTTCTTGAATTTGTAATCGTAGTCTGAATATACCCCGCTCCCATTATGTTAGTACTATATAGGCCATTCACGACAGACCATCTTTCCCAGACTTTGATTTCCATAACGACCAAGGTTCGCCTAATTAGGATTAGGCTAATCAACGAAAGCTTGGGCCACGAGAGCGACGGTTTGTAATTTTCAAACGAACCCTGACCCCGAACGTCATCGTCCCAACCCGCAAAACCTTACATGTAAAGTGTGTTAGAGCAACACGGTGTACGTGTATACTCACGGGCATTTCTTTTCCAGCGATGCAAATATCCGAAGACGCCGCATATAAACGGTGTTAATTTTCACAACAGCAGCGTGCAGCATGAGTACATTTTAAAAATAGTCGGAAAAAATGGCATTTCTAAAAATAGCTCCATGTGGTTGGGCTCTATTTAGTGCGCCTAGCCCTCGTGTCATCGTCGAAATCAATCATATTCGGAAATTCGGTCCATTTCCAGAAATACCCGATTCGCACTTTTCACATTTCCATCTCTCGACGCCAATGCAGGGGCGCCACAATCGTCTCCGGGCTGTTTGTTCATCACGGATTTGCTCGAATTTGCATTTACTGTCCGTATCCTCTTCCAGGGCACAACGTGCAACTTGCGGAGCCAAAGGTTAGATGGCAGCACTTGCCACCTCACTGGATGGTTCATCAAAGGCAGATCCACTCGACACCATCCCCCGTAGTTGTAGGGACGAACCGGTTATCCAAACTGCTATAAAAATAAAACACTTCGTTACAACTCTTGCACTTGCATAAGAGCATTTCGATAGAGTCACAGAAACCGCACTACTTGTTTCCGAGCAATACGGATGACCTCACGTGGCCTTCTGCGTTTATACTCGTACAGTACACAATAAAATTATAATAAGAAGAACGTTAACTCGTTCCTTAAATTTCAATACACGTCATATTATACGAAAACAGAGTTTCCCCCACCCCACCCCTATGATGTCATAATATTTGAATGTCATGGAAGTTGAAAATACCATTTCTGAGGTAAATTCTGGAGAATATTATTTAAGCTTTTCCACAATTGGGTATATTTGAAAGTAAAACTTAAAAACTCTGCCTTTTAAGGCTTCTCTCCAATTTATCTACTGTACACGTACATGTACATATATATTTAGAAATGATGACAAGTGGTGACATGAGGGCTGAAAATTGCGAAAAAGTGACGACACAATATTTGAACATCCACTATAACGGTCAATTTCATTCTCGTAAGTTTTAGGTTTACGGTTTTAGTTATTTTGTTAGTAATCATTTGTATGTTAACATGACAGTGCTCAACTATCTCCGCACGAGCTTCCATTATTAAGTCTAGTTGTGATATTATGCACACCCGCAATAAATACGATTTTTTGTGGATCATGTTCACCATGATTTAATGTACATGTAGCTGCCTAAGCGAGATTGTGGTGGCACGTCATATTAAATTAACCCATTGAAGCTTCGACCGAAATGCTATGTTTCGAGTTTAACCACAATGTATTGTCTCCACGCTGTTAATGTCTTCCTCATAAACGTTTCCACCCAAAAATAAAACGAGTTTCGTGAAAGAGATTGAAACGATGGGATGAAAGTTTAACGTTTAATCCAAGCCTCGTTTTCCGGAACCGCATTAAATATCCCATTTCAGTTGAAGCAAAACACTGGCTCTAAATCTTCCCATCCTTTTTATGCGACCATACGGCATCAGGTAACCTGATTGATAATGATGGGTAACCGGTACGACGGCGTCAAAATGTCGCCATTATACCAAAGCCCTTGGAAACCCCTTAACTTTAAAAGGTTCAGCACCCGATTAGCATTGTTTGGAAAGGCTTCCATTCTTTTCGAGGTTTCATTTGTCATCATCTGAAAACGAGCCTGACTCCTATCTTCTCGCCAGCCATTATTAAATACGATGACCAAGATCAACTTGGATACATGGAAGTCGAGAAAGAAAGGTCAGCGACTTTCACAATTTCACGGTTCACGGTTGGGCCAATGATGGCAAATCAAATTCGTTTTGATACAAAGAAAAAACCACCTTTTTAATGAAGAAACATGCTAAATACGCGTAAATTATGCACATAATCTGCGCAAGGTTAAGATACTTCAGTTTCTTCTAACAAGTAAGACGACTTGGCAAATTCAAATTACATAGAATCTACATGTATGAGCGTTATAGAAACCATCTTTCTCAGTGTTGATAAACTCCTTCAGGCACCATTTACATGTATACTGTTTTATATCGACGGCAAAGTCGCCGACTTCAATAAGTGCATTTTGGTTTCTGGGAGTAATATTACGAGTTTATCAATGACAGCGGGCAACATACAGTGTAGTTTTCAAATAAGAAGACCTGACAATTGTCAAGAGCCATTGTGTATTTTTGAATTATGGCTGGCAACTAGAGTTCCGAAAATAATTTACGGACTCCAGACAACAAGGAGGACTGCGATGGTTCATAATAACAATGTCCACAAATGTGTTTATGTCATGGTGACGAAATTATAAAAGTTTTTTATTGCCTCAACATTCACTGCGCCTACATGGATATAGTCAAACAACAGCCACCGACACTCCTGTGGAAATTAAGGCATCAGATTAAGAGAATAAGTGAAAGAACGACCTGGAAAGTACATGCACTTCAAACAATGAGAGCTAGCATTTGATAACCTATCTTAATACCAAAGATCGCAGCAAAAACAGTTTTTTCTTAAACCAACATTGGGTTCTTGTAGCTTGATAGGCACCCATGCATGGAGTCATTGTGTGGGTATACTGTATACATATTTCAGGAATATTGAAGCCTTGCCTTTTAATTAAATTTAATCGAAGAATCGCGAGTGTGTATACCACAAGCAAGGTCTGGTCACTTAATTAATATACTGCTCGTTGTTTTACCCTCGTGTCAACCTAATCATCAAGTTGGCCTACAGTATAATAGATGGACATGTATCTTCGTAACGTTCTCCGACTACGTCTTGAAACTGCTTTCCAGAATGGCTCGATTGAGCGATTGATAAATGCTCAACAAACAAACGTCGTGATTGGGTGATTGATGATGTGGTATAACGTATATCTTAAAAACAAATCGTGATGGATAGCGAAATAAAGGACGAACGTACCGGTATTCAATTTCATGGGGCGTTCGAACCTCTCCGCATGAGATATGGACATGTATGGTCAATTCGTCATTTTATTAAACAGTCACAAAGTAACTCATTATTTTATAACTTAAGCCTGTGCTAATGCGGGGACACCAGAATGATGGAGAGGAATTAATCCAAGGTATCCAATGTGTTGTCCAATGTGGTGGGTGAAACAAATTAAAGAAATATCGATCTGTTTTGACCATGACAGCAACAGCAAAACTTTATTCTTAACTTGTTTTCTGGGATTTAAATTGCAGACAAAGACTATTTAGGTCCTCTTTAAAATGTACCGGACGATTAATTTACAATGTAAATGAGAAATTAAATGGGGCTCATTAGGTCTTAAATGTTTCGGGCTTAAGTGTAAGAAATGATTTTCATCATAACATGGTTCCCCCAGAGATGAAATTTTCAACTTCCCTGACATTTACAAGTTTTAAAACAAATTTCCCTGACCACTGAAAATATGATTTGCCAATGTAATGAATGTTATATTTATTGCTTATTTAGCCTTATTACTTAAAAACAGGAGAAATTGACTCCAAATATTCACGAGAAAACAGCAAATTCTGATTAGTTTTTAAATTAATAATTTCATTATTTATTTTTTACAGAGAATTGCCTGTAACCAATAACTAGTTAGGCCTTTGCAAGATTTGCTATCGACTTTTTCAATTTCCCTAACTTTTCCAGGTTTTCCAGGTCTGGGGGAACCCTGCATAATTTTCGTGTCCACTAAAATCGTTATGGATACAATGACTGTTAATTTATAATGGCAATTATCAAACATTGTGTACGCGAATAATTTACAGACTATTTTGTACAGCACATCTACAGGTGCTACAGCTTTTCACTTACATGTACTTGCATTAGCTTGCAGGGATTTTCGCGAGTATAAAACAGGTACGAGTATGAAATATTTCTTGCAGTTTTATTTTAAGGCGGAAAAATGTCGGCAAAAGGCAACTCATAAAAACTCCAGCCACGACAAATATTAGTGTAACGGCAATTTACTTGAATTAAGGAAGCAATCAGAAGCCATAAAAATCCCCTTTCTTGCGTTAAATGCCAACTTGATGGTCTTCGAGACTGCCGTCGCAAATTGTTGTTATAAAAATTCCAAAGTGCCGATGGCGTGGATTAAATAGCGGACAAGGGCAAGACTTTCATTTTTATTTCTTCGTTTCTGACTGCGTTTACAATCTGCAGTATATACTGTATGATTCATGCAGGTTCATAAGCTTATTTCACCATTTGAGGGATGGACCACTGGCATTCATGCATTTAGACTAATATTTTGTGTACATTTCGTGCCCCTCCAAGCCATGCATGCATTCATGAAGATGACACCATTCATGCCTGAAAGATTTTCGTCCAAAATTTTACAGAAAAGATGGCGGCAACTCCAAACAAACGAGCACCCCCTTCTATCTTATAAGTCATCCATGTACATTATATTATATTCAGCTACTGTACGTCCAAAAATAAAATTGCGAATACCAAATATTAAATAACTATACATACAATGTATTAATATCGCCTGTCTAGTACTAATCAGCCATTAGAATATTTTCTACATGTATATTAGGTCCACGCATAATATTACACGTAAAACAAAACAGCCTCTTACAGAGCATCATATTTTACCATAACATTTTTCTTTTAGTAAAAATGACTGTTACCAGTGATTATCAGAAAGGAAAAAGGACTTTCACGACAGCTTAATGCCAGAGCAGTGAATTGTGAAAGCTACAAGGCTTGTACATCATCCCCCATAAATAAGAACAAAACGAATAGGGTTAAGACGTTTTCAATATTTTCAGTATTTACATACATTATTCCGAATTTGCATATTCGACAGGTCGTTTAATTGGCACATGTCCGAACTAGACATGAGCCAATTATACGACTTGTCGAATTTATGGACATTTTCAGAAGATGAGCGACGCATCAAATACTAAGTAAACCTATTCTTCGTAATAAATATAATTCACATCTTCCCTGACTGAAATTGAGGGGCAATTATAATTTTAACAGTAAAATAAATCCTGCATATTGAAAAAAACAGTTGAATTATTATCCTATTACCGAATGTCAGAGGCTGCTCGTGCTTCCAGAAGCAAATACCTTTTTTCTAGAGGACGGTTTTGGGAATTTTTATGACGCCGGTTATAAAGCCCTATCCAGTTTCCTTAATCAACAAAGCTGCAGAACACTATACCCACTTAATTAAACGGCGAAAATAATAACATTTTATAGGCAAAAAACCGCCACGTTATCGACGCCGTTGACAGGAGTCAGTCAATCTGATACTTTATACCTCAACCCTAGAAAGAGAAGAATTCTTTGTGCACTTTTTGTCGACTTTTAACAGCATTATTACCCAACTTTATAGGGTGGCTCAGAAAGGCTGAACAAACGAGCGATTAACCGGTTAGATACAATATTTATCCGCTGGGGAAAAAAATTATGAGGCATACTCTACATGTCTCTTTTCAAGACCTCAAAACCAATGCATTAAAATACATGTACTGTATAAACGACAAATACATGTAGAACAATATCGAAATATTGATTCAATGATGAGACTGAGATCTTTCCAAATATTGCTTCGAGCTAAATTTTTTTATAACTAAACACTGTTCTCTTGATTAAATAGGAATAACAGGGCTTTCCTGACTTTTCCAGGGTTTAAAACAAATTTCCCTGACCACCCTGGCCATTGAAAATGAAAAAAAATATGAGTTGCCGATGTAAGGAATGCTATATTTATTGCTTATTATACATAATTTAGATTAGCTTTCTTAAATTCTTTTACAGAAGTGCTCGTCATCTATTAATTTTTGTGCTAACCAATGACTAGCTATGCAAAATCTGTTATCATGAATTGTTGAATTTCCCTGCCTTTTTAAAAGTAAATCAATTTTCCCTGACTTTTCCAGATCTGGGGGAACCCTGAATAAGAGCAGAGGAACAATCTTGTTACCCCTGAATAATTGTTTTTCTTCGATACTATAATCGTGCATGCCCTTTGCAGGCTGCCCTAGCTTATTCCTACAAAACCAGCTCTCATACTCTGACTGCTCAAAAGCCCATCTGCCAAATTTTTCTGCAAGACAGGTTGCATAAGCCCAGGTCCGCCAGGAGGGATTTGTTGGAAGATTTCCCTGGGCAAGGGCCCGAGGCAGAAAGGGCCGCGATTAAGTCGCGAATATCAGTGGCAGGTATTAAGTCAGGTTGGCGGACCTTTTTCCATAAATCAAACGTACAAGTTGGCGTGAATGATGTTTATGGTTTCGGGCCCATTGGTGGACCCAGCGTGGAGGGGGTGAGGTTAGCCCCGTTGGTGAAAAAGATCCATGGGGATCTCACCCCGTGACAATGGGGCACCACGCGATCTTCCACGCCGAACTTCAATGGACCCCCTTTTAGTTCATTCTGACCAAAGTAAACCCAGGGTTTATAGGGGGTGTCCTGAATAGGCAACCAGACGACAATGTTGCAGGGAGGTTTCAGTTGAAAGGCAAAATGCAGTCAAGAAGAGCGTGCAGAATTGAGATATAAGCCCCAGTCCATACAAACAGCGAGCTGGGTCCTTTCACCATTTCCACGCTGGCTACAGGTACAAAAATTACGTTTCAATGCGGGCGTCATCTAATATCATAAATTAAGTGATTTGGAAGGAGGCAATGGAGTCGTGACTAAGCCAATCGGTAC
Organism: Kryphioiulus occultus; assembly: GCA_034687865.1. NCBI lineage: Eukaryota > Metazoa > Arthropoda > Diplopoda > Julida > Julidae > Kryphioiulus > Kryphioiulus occultus. Next base: position 14,812 of record JAQGAF010000489.1, on the reverse strand, counting down.
ACACGTAACAATAGCATCCCCACTTTGCGATTCTGAGGCCGTTGCGGTAAGGTAACCCCGATAAGGTGAACACCCCCTGGTGGATAGTTCACGATGACCCCGACGACCTCCGCGGACTTTCAATGGACGCCAGGAGGTGGCCCACTACCTAGAGCTATGCAGGAGTTTGAGGTCGAGCGCCACAATAGCCCTGTATTCACCAATGGGCATATTATTTGAGCAACTGTGCGGTGCGCTCAACCGTCCATTGAGCCGTTAACAAAATCCTCCAATAAGATGGCGGCGGTGACGGCGACGGAAATTCGAGCGCCATATTTGGACAACATTTGGATGACTAAGATTCAATCGGAAAATACATGCAACTCGAAATGCTAACGAAGTACAATTTCGAACAAATTTCAATCAGCAATTATATGGCAATTTGCAATCAGTGACTACTACTACAGGTGGTTCTCACCGGAGATATAAGCTCTTGAGTCATAATGGTGCGCAAGATGAGGTCAAGCGGTGTCTGTCCATCATACTGCGAGTTGACTTGTTACAACAGTATTTCTTTAGTAATATGGTGTTGAGCCACCAGATTAATACCAATCTTTTCAAAGCACATTTTTAAGTTACTTTTGTTGATAACAGGGTTCCCGCAGCTTTTACAAGATAAAATCCCCTGACTTTTCAAGGTTTCTCATGCATGTTACAAATTTTATTGTCTACTGACCTTCAGTTTTCTCATCGACCAATATCGAATTTGTATAATAAAAGAATTCACGCAATATCAAAGCGTTAATGCACTTTCTTAATTCCTATTTTTCACTAGGAGTACTGAGATCTTGTGATAATTTAGATATTGTGATAATGAAACTAAATAGAAGGAACCAATCTGTCATATTGGTATATCCTTTCATTGTGCAAAGGACAATTTCACATAAAAACCACGGTAAACGCTATAATAGTTAGGAAATCCCCTGACTTTTCGATTTTTTTTTCAAAGTTTCCCTGACTGTCACGGGTTTTCCAGTCAGTTGCAAATCCCCTGACTTTCTCAGGATTCCCAGGTTCTGTGGGAACCCTGCACTATTTTACCGATAGCGAAGCTAGGAATCGGTACCTCATTTTGTTCTCCAAAACCAACCAGACCTGAATACTGTTGAATTGTGCTGGCCAGGTAAGATGTTGAAAGTCCCTTAGTGTAGCCAACAAAAAATATTAACGTTTCCATTATTTTGTCAAACCCCTGGACATTACAAGTACAAGTATTTGTGTCTTGACATCGTTTAAAGCATTTCCTCTTAAACTAGTAAGGCATTTAGCGAATTTTCGATTCCAAAACGACACATGGTGTCCAAACCACACTTTTCAAACAAGGGCCTGCCTCGACAGGGCAGGACCGACCATAGGATGCCTGAGAATAAAAGGTCCAAAGGCCTCCTCCTAGGATGCGGATATAATTCAATAGTCAAACAGATACGAGAGAATGAAAAAAAAAGAGGGCGACAAGAATTTTGACTATATCCAAAATTATTAATGAGCTGTCAAGGGTTTTACTTTCTTATCTGGATGTCATATCGAGAGCGACGTCCTGCAGGGCCACTCTCCTCTTAGTTGCAATGTTACCTGTAACTAGTAAGGGTGGCTACCATGCCCTTTGCACGACCGCAAGGTTTTCGGATCCGTATCACTAGGAGGAGGAGGAGGAGGGAGAAGGAGGGGTGCAGGGGATGGACCAGGTTGGGGGAGAAGATTCTTAAAACATTTCAGTCAAAAAAGTAAGGAAGTGACCAAGAATGGCTAAAAATGTTATTTTCCCCTGACCATTAAAGTTTTCCCATCGACCAATGGTTTTAATCAATATGGCCATTGACTATGACGATGTGTATGGAATTTGAATAATAAAGGAATTTACACATTGTAATTAGGACTATTTGTATGCTCGCATTTTATTTTAATTTGGCAATTTCGTCATTGTCATAAAGAAGCCAAATAGAAGGAACCAATTTACCATACTGAAGTTTTCTTTCATTTTGCAATGGTATAAAACCATGGCATACGATATAATCGATATATGGAATACCTTCTGCATGAATTGAAGTTATAATTAAAAGTTAGGAAATCCCCTGACTTTTTGAAAACTTTTCAAAATTCCCCTGACTTTCCCAGGTTTTTCAGGATTCTGTTTCTGTGGGAACCCTGCTTACTGCAGTTGTAAACACGAAAGCACGTGTATTGCCATCCTTCAATTTGCATTGGTTTACATCTAATTTCACAACACAAAGCTTAATCGATGTAACATTTGAAAATCTATTACATGTACTAGCCTAAAAACATAATAAACAACGTGCTAAAGGCAAAGAGTTTATACTGTATGTGATTAGCAAAACGTCACCTCTAGCTTGCATGTATAAAAATGTTTGCACCTTTCCAAAACATGTCTTCCCACTTATTTAACATGACAAATGACCCTTAATCACTGGGTGTTGGGACTGCGTGAGGTCACGACCCCTACATAGGCTACGAGCTATTTTTTTCTCGCACTTTTTCCTCCTTGCACGTAGCTGAAGGCCCAATTCCTGCGTAGGGCGAGTGCCAAGTTTTAAATAGCCAACAGGGCCAGGATTTGGGGGTCATTCTCAAGGGACAGCAGAAGTAACCATTGCTGAAATGTGGCACTTATGTTGAACACGGGCTACTTTCTATACCGGTAATTATTGGTCAATTTTCTAAAGTAACAAATTTTTCATCGAGTTTGACAATGATAATTCGATGGAGAAGAAAATAACATTCCCCAGGCTCAATATCATTATTATAAAATATCGAATTGTTGGAGTCATAATTCATAAAATTGTACAAGTTGAAGTGATTCGAGCATTGTAAATTAACATTTTTAAAATGTTATACGAAAGTTGTTAGTTCTACGTTCTGGTGAGTGATCATAAAACGTGTGTTATACGCTTGTGAGGTAAAACAATCACAATCAAACTGCATAATAAGCAAGCTTGAAGCCACCGTTTTCTTATTTTGTTGAAAACTCCCAATATCAAATTTCTATTTGCAAATTTTCAATTAGGTCAAAAATGGTGACAAAACCAAGACTAAGCCAACGCATTACCATCAATCGTATTATGCTGAATTTTGACTAAAAAGTTGTGTACTCCAGATGCATGATATGCAAGAAAGTGCGGCGTAACGTACAGTATATAGTATATTGTAGGCCTATTCGTGAAATTGTAGCAATCTAGTGCTGGGTTGTGCCATACATCGCTGAATCTAATCGATGATTAGGATAGATCCTGATATAGCTAGCAATGGAAACTACAGCTCCCATTAACTGCCTATTGAGTTCAACGGGATATACTTATCACACCCAAACTGCACGAGTTGTATCACTCAAATGTACACGTACAGTGTATGTACCCCAGTGGAACAGCCGTTTGTCACCCTGAAGAAAAGCAAACCCAATACGCACGGTTGCAATGCAGTGAAAGTTCAGTATTGAAACAATACATTTTACATTTCATGTATTTTGACTGTGTATGGAATATGTTCGTATGATTTTTTTTAATGAAGATTAACTGAGGCTACACCTCACAAGTAATGGCAATCGCTAAAGTGGCATGAATCTGAAACCTCTTTGCAAAGGGTTTCGCCAGGTAAGTTTGTTATACAGTGGGCAAAAAATGGTGGCGTTGTCTATAAACATGTAGGTAATGCGAGTATGAGAGGGTGATATTTGAAAAAATGAAGGCGTGTATCTTTTGAAGTTTTCATGGTTAATTTTCAAAGGCATGAAAGGATGAGTGCGGCACATGTAAATGTGCCATTTTATATGGAAATGCATGCAGCTAGGAAGGATGTCTTTTACCTTTCACTTTTTGTTAGTTTGCAAAAAAAGCATGAAAGTAAGAAAAATGGTGAAGGAAATAACGAATTAACCTCAGATTCGCTTATTACGGCCCAGTTTTCACCAGGACGGTAATCAATTGAAGGTTTAATGGTAGAGTGTGCATTAGGGAAATAATTCAACCGCAGGATTATAAGCCCGCAATATTTAAATTACAGAGTGAACGCTTTAATTGAACTACCACATTTCGTCTTGCATCAAATCCTACAATTGAAATTTCTTTAGTCATTTCCTCCATAACATTATTCTTTCGACGGGAATTAAGGTGTCCCACTGCTTTTACACAGCAATTTTAACACCCAAACCTTATGCAATCGTGGTACACTACAGCCTCCCTATGCTAAGGTGCACAATGTTTGGGTTATTATCACGCTTGTCGCTTGATAATACAAAAGAAAATTTAATTAGAAAACATATGCTATGGCTTGCTGGCTTGTGAACATATACAACAGGGTGCGTTTGAATAACGTAAAAAATGACATTCATAAATGGTTTCCACGCATGTGGATCAGCATGCAGTGGATGCAGATCAGTGCCTGGGAAGAAATTATGATAATAAGTTGTTATGGTATGTACCGTACATAGTGTGTGTTAGCTTAATTATTAATTTACATGTACAATCTTATATATCATAAATGCATTACCCACAAATAATTAATCTACATAAACGCGATATTTCTTTCACATGTCCAATTAATTTTTGTGTTGTATTCAGATAATTTAACACAGAATAAAGATCTGGGGGCTATGTGCAGTTGTGCGCTACGGGATTACGCTACATAGTATACTGTAAGTAAAATTGTATGAATGCTAAATTCAATGTAATAATTGCATCTGATCAGATCTACAACAAGCTATTTTCATTTAATGCAATTCATATTAGAAATTGAAATCCTTGCCATACTGGAAAAATTGGCAGTTATTTTTGCAAGCCCCTTTGGCAAATGGATTAAATTGACTAAAAAGGGTTGCCCACTAACGCATCATTAGGGGGTATCAAACCTAAAAAATATTGTAATTGAAATTGCCTAATTGATGCATAAGGCTACCAAAACCTGAAAAACGATATTGGTAGTCATTTGCGGATGCGCACACCAATTAGTCAATTTCAATTACAGTTGCTTTTTAAGGATTGACATCCCCTACTGTAATTGGGTGGACAATTCGTTAATCGGTGGTTAAGCAGGTCTGGGAATTGGCAAGTAATACAAGAATCCTAAGCATTTCTTCATTTGTTCTAGAATCAGATGGAAGTTCTTAATTCGCGGGCAATTAACGGCTGAATACGAAACCAATCTTGCAGGCAAAGTTCATACGTGATTTTCTGTCATTCGACACCTCCGAATTTAACACGTTAAATGTGAATTATAGAGTATTTATCCGTTAATGTTTAAGTGAAATCATCAACATTCGAGATGCAGATGTAACTTTTTAACGACTTACATAAAGGCATCGCTGTCTTCATCAGGTCCCATTTGCGGGTGGACTTTTGACGGCGTGTTCAGTAATTGTCGTCTGTCACTGTTATTTGCCACTAAAACCACTTTGATATCGGAAAAAGGTTAACTAAATGCCATCCCACGTGCTTGACACCAATTAAAAATGCGCGTAATTTATAAACAGTACGAATTCAATTAAGTTCGATAACGCGAAGTACATTCAACTTGCGCGTTCCATCGCGTTCAAATAGAATTGTAGGTGGCGCCACTCTACGTATGGCAACTTCTTCTAGGAATGGGCGGGTCTCAAAAGTTTCCGCAAAAATGCAAGAAATGCAGGAAAGTTCAGGCAAAAATATGTAAGAGTATGGCGCATTAATTACCTTTTACCGTTACGTGTGCGGGTAATTTTCATTTTTGCCGGTAGGCGCAGCATGGCTGCCTTGCTGAGGGGTTACGCAATCGCGTAACCGGCCACCTGCTGGCCATGTGGGGTTGCTCCCACATGACAGCTAACGGCCCATTCTCGGACATTCTGGGAAATTTGAATTTCATGGCGTTGCGCAATTTCATGTTTCCGGGAATCTGTGTGGGAATAATATGTTGCAATCCAGTTTTCCGAGTATTCAAAGTGTATACAAGTTGTTGCAATCTTTAAACTTTGATTTTTCTCGCATTTCATTGGTTTGGTGTGATGCACCCTTGCTATGTTATTGGTCGCTCATATTGTTCATTTCCCTCATTTTTATATAAATAGAGCCATGTTTCTATGCTCCACAGAGTCCCAGTCAGTAGTCCTGACTGAAATGTCCAAGTGGCCAAATTGCGAATATTTCCTTTGGCCAGATCATCATTTATAGTTCACTTGTTTAATTCATGCTCAGTTATACTTATCTGTTTTGAGCTTGGTCTTGAAAGTCCTTGACAGCTCCAGTTTAATGATTGTATAACTCATAGGGAGAGCCTAAGCTTTGTATTAAGGCATATTATTCTCGAGCATTTGAATAAAAACCCACTAAAAGCAAGGCATTGTTCAAGTTCAATTCAATCACCTTTATTCATCAAATCTACAGTCTGAGTGAGAGTCGCGATTACCATTGGATACGAGTCTGATCAGCTTGAGTCCTCTTGGAGATCCATGAACATCCTCATCACTGTGGAATTACGTCGGACATCACCATCGTCTCTCCTGTTGCTACGGTAAGAACATTTAAAGTAGTTTCGCGCTTCTCCCTGAACGCGACGCGGATTTTTATGGACTTGCCCTGCAACTCTACGACGAATCTACGATCTGTGTGACCCCGTCATCCACCCGGAAGGCGGACGTCATAAGAGATGCATAACATTGCACAAATTACTGTAATTTTCTTATGTAACCAAATAAACGCGAGGCATGATCATAATCAGCAGGATATTAGACGTAAATTTACATCAAAGAAATACAAAAAAAAATAAAAATTAAAACTTTCTATTCCCGTCTACACTGTACGTGAAATTACCGCAGTCAAATTTTAATCAAATATTTGAGCAAATGCTACACTGTACATGTACGAAGGAAAGATATTGCAAAGTACTCAATTTAATGTTGGAACTCATGCGACATTTTATCATTTTTATACAGTGTAATCAAATATGTGAGAAAATGTTATCGTTAGGAAAACAATTCTGTAAGTACAGACAGTTAAATTAAAAAATAACTACATAATTACAACTAAATCAAAACAATTAAGGCGTGTTTACACTATAACAAAACGTACAGTGTACGTATTATATTGCAAAATTTTACAACTTGTTTGAAAATAAGAAAAAAAAATGTCAACTTTTATTAGTTATGACCCACATAAGCAATGGGTGTTATAGAACACAATTAAACATTAATTTTTTATAATATTGTTTTGTAATACAATATAGTGTAAACGCATGAACATTTAGTGTGGCTAGTCCTGCTTTATGAAACCAGGGTAGCTGCCAAGGAGATGCACACTGTATTGCTTAAATTACATTTTCTGTTGCATGCAATGCCATCTCTGGGTGAAATTAATAAACTCAGCAAAATAAATCGGGAGCCGAGGCTTCCGTCACAAAGGATTTTATAGCCTACCACGATCTAATCTACTCTACATGAAATTTAAAGAAATAATACACCTACTGCGTACACGTCACTCACGTCTTTTGACATGTTTCATTTTTCTATCGTGTGTCAAAATACCACAAAAAGTTTGTACATAAATTATTCCTCCCCATTATAAGTCTTGACGAAAGGCATGCATATAATTGAGTTAATAATTTATCCCCTATAAAGTACAAATGGTCAATCTTGTGGACAATTAGGTGGATCATTTGCTGCCCCACAATCTAAGGACCCAACGTCTTTCCGGCGTTTCTCCTCTCCTTGTTGAACTCCATTGACATCAACGCAGTAACACCATGACCCTTGACATTGTATCGGTTCGTAGCTGCCAGTGCTCGTGCAATGTACCTGCTCTATTAAAGTCGGATCCGTAATGTATTGGATGTCACGGGCACAATCTGAAATTCCAAAAGTTCTCAAATGGCATGCTTTCGTATGGAATATGATGACGAATTTTAAAAAATATCAGACTTACAGCAATTCATTTCTTTGGCTTCATCAGAATACCTCTTAGCCTCATAACCAGCTATTGGTTTTCCATCTCTTTTTGCACAAAAACAACTGTAATAAGCAATACGGAAATAAATAAATTTAGAGAAGTAAAGAAAGAATTATTGAAATCTCAAAATACAGACAAATTAAACTCAGCATAGGTTTTGCTTCCGTGATATACTAATTTTGTGTTGACAATATATAATTATAAAAAAATTCTGCAAATTAATTTCTATCTCTTTTGATTAAGATAAGCAGCAAGAAATAATCAAAATGGAAAAAAGTGTTGGGATCTATTCTTCCTAACCTGCTATAAGGGAATCCAAATTGCCACAAAGACAGATTAATAGGAAGACAACTAAAATTAACTGTACTACATATAATTAACATTAAAATGCATACGTATCGCCTCTGCACTGCACTGGTGCAAAACTACCATCCAATTCGCACTGGGGTACATCGAGCCCCATTAACTCCGCCTCATTTTGAGTCGCATTGTACATGTGTTGCAGCATAACATTTCGTGCCACTTCACAAACCCTAAAGTATGATTCATCATGATAAGCTGGATTATCTGCAAACATAATTTCCACAATTGCAAAGAAAAATTAGATTGGACAATCTTGGATATAGAATTCACTTCAACCATGGTGCATTGTCACACCAACTTTCCTGTTCTTTCCTATCCTTCATCCTACCTGACTTACGAAATAATACTTTTTCAATTCTAAGCAACAGATAGCAAATATGAAATATGCTAATAACTGACTTACAGCAAACCATGGTTTCCTTGATACCGATTCCTTGGATTGAACCTTGAAGCTTTAAATCTTTTGTCAAGCAATAACAGCTTTCACCAGCGCATTGCAGCGCATCATAATTTCCATTTGGTAAACAATGAGCAAAAGGAGGATTCTTAGTGTAGGTGTCATCCGCATAAGAAAAAATAGAACTTGATTTCAAGCTCTCCTTCAGATAATGGGCATCACGGCTACAGTCTGTTCAAATACGGATCAATATTCACAATGAATTAATAAATTGGGTCCATCTTTTTGCAATCCAAAAATAAAGAGGCACGAAATGGAGGACAAAGCATACTTACTGCACATCATTGACTTTTCTCTTAGTATAGAATCCGTACCGAATATTCGCTCACCATCCCGGTTGACACAAAAGCACCTGCAATGAAGTAATTACAGCCAAACTCAATTAAAACAGAAACTGTATTAAAGACACTGAAGAAAATTACGTTCACTTACACAGATCCTGGGATACACTGCACCGAGTCATAATTGCCAAAATAATCACATTTTGGCCGTTTCTTGCCAACAACTATATACCCTGCTTCACGAAGTTGATCATAATTCAACCTTTCACAAATGCATCTATTTGCAGTATCTAAAATTAATAACTGCAAGTCATTAGTGAAAAACTACAGTATACTTCAATATACATTTAATTAATTTACTGTTTCGTTTTATTTTTATTTATTTATTATAGTTTAAACTGAAATATAATAAAGGTCTGTTTTGGATAATTAAAAAGAAATGAAGAAATATGCCTTGTCTTACCATAAACACATATTCTTTCAGTTTTATCACATGTTAGTTGTGGGCCACATTCCTCCTGTGGAACTCCATTTTGACTTTCAGTGAAACAAGGTGCGTGATATGCTAAGTCAAATTGCAATTATAAGTAGTATGGTATCAAATACTATGCATTATAAAAATAAAAACCTTAATTCTTACGTAATTGCGTAATGCACAAATCACAACAACCGCACTTGGTGCCTTGTTTGATGATTCTACTAGAATTACTTTGAAAACAGGCTGATGAAGTGTCACATTCTGCAACACAGGATTTATCGTTGCAAATGTAACACTCAGCTATTACTAATATGGAAACTACAACAAGAAAACTACTACATAAAAACGAGATGAGAGACATGGCCATTATGAAAATTAAGTTTACTTTTTAGATGACTTATTTCCCACTACATTGCGTCATGAGCATACAATTGTATTTTCGACAGATTTATCATTCAAAGATAATAGCCAAGCGACACCCAATGGTGAACATTTATGAAATGCGGTCACTCAAGCTTATCATTGTAATCTTGATTTTGTGGAAAGCTTGCATCAGCATAACGTTTAATTTATTATACATGTACTGTATCTATGTAATTTGATAACTAGGGAGAATGTGGAGGATCTTATTCACAAAACAACACAACACAAAATCAACAAAATGTAGTATTCGGCACTATAATGCAATAAAAAGGTAAATATTTCTACTGTAACTACAAATAATAAAATTTGTTTTACTAAATCTTCAAAATGGACAAAACTCCAAGGATAATTTGTACATATAATTTTGCTCAGAGCATAAGGCGAATTGGGCAAATCAGGGTGCCTGAAAATCACTAAATAAAATGTATACGTTTGTGTCAATACAGTATTTTTGTCCTAAACTTTATAAAATAAAACTTTAAGGTAGAACAATTTTACAAGCAGCAAGTGAAGAAAATACACCATAATATAGTGTAACAGGACGCTCAATATTGTATAATATCCTACTCACATGATAAAGATATTCTTTATGTTTATTTTGAAATTCTCAAAATTATCAACAACTTCACATGTGGTAAATCTGAAACCAAACCAGTATTATACAAAAGGTTACCTGGATTGATACTTTAATTACTTTTGTTGACTATTTAAGGATTCCTGGCTTATAAGGAATATCAAACGATTGCTCAATCTTACCACTTTCAAGTAGTTTGGAAACTTTGAAAGGTCTGAATGTAACTACCAATAACTGTTTAGATCTGTTGTTGTTTTAAATGGGCATCATGGAAACATATCATGTATTACAACTTCTATCTTGTACAGCAGAATGATTAGATTAATAATGAGAAGTACAATTGCAAGTATCATTCTTGCAAAAAATAAAGAGGGAAAAGACAGGCAATAGATTGCAGAAAATAATGGTAGATGGTATAACCTTCACATTATTAAATTCACAGAAAACAAAAAATTTCAGACTAAATCTACACCTCTAGGTGTAATTTTGATCCTATGTACAATGTATACAGATATAAGATATAATAAACATATTGATAGAAAATAAAACAAGATGAGTAAAAGAAAAAGATACAATATTAATAGAAAGGCTATAAAAATAGAGCCCTAAACAGCTTTTCATGCTCCAATAGTTTTAAGAAAACTGCTCAGATTTCATTCAAATTGTAAAAAAAATTAATTACGTTATGATGCCTTGGACATACTGAAATATTATGGCAGTGAAGCTGGAGTAACAAGAACATCAGTTGTGGTCACGCTTGCGACTGATTTTCTTTGATTTATCATTTGTCTTTGGAGGCGCATTAACCCCAGCAGCAATATAACGACCATACAGACTGGCAAATACAAAGAATTATTATTATTCAAAGTTTGCTGTTTAGGTAAACATCAAATTCAACGTGAATAAAATTAAAACTTACTATTTGTAGGTTTCAGAACGAACAAATTCGATAACATGGGAGAATCCAACCTGAAGTTGATCGGCTATCGGCGTGGTCCATGGATTGTTTTCCATTTTTATAAGTTGCTTTGGTCCCATCATGTCCAAATTCCCTGAAAGTATTTTCATGACAGAATTTAGTTATGGATTGCCCTAAAAGTAGTTTGTGATTTAGGTCAACAAGTTCAACTTCAACAACTTTACCAAAACATATAGCAGATAATACCTTTTAAACCTACTTTAACAATATTAAAGCAAAACAAGATAACTTACCAAGTTCAGGGGGAAGAATGGTGAGCCTGTTGCCTTGGATGTGAAGTTCTCTCAAGCGAGTTAGTTCCGAGATTTCCTTTGGAAGAGCAATTAGATCGTTATCCCTCAGGACTAGCTGAAATTAAGGGGGAAAAGGTAGTTAAAACATAGCTTTCTGTAAAATACAACAATAGGGTAAGCAAAAACATCAGTCACGTACAATTTGCAAATTTTTTAGTTGGCAGATTTCTGGCGGCAGTGTTTCAAAGTCATTGTCTCCCAAATACAATGCACGAAGAGTCTCTGCAAAACAATCGACATTGAAATGTTTCAAAGATCTAATAAGCTCATGGATTTAGGAACACAAATGGATATTTACCAATCATAAAAAAGTTTCCAGGTAAATTCTTTTCATTTAAATTGTTGTACGTCAGATCCAACACTTCCAACGCAGGAAATGCACCAAAACCTCTTGGTAGAGTATTTAATCTGTTCATGCTAAAGCATACAAAGCACACATTTAAAAAATGAAGAAACAAGTTTTTAAAAGATCGCAAAAATATACTAGCTTCTTACCCAACATTTAATATCTTTAATTTGGGCATAGACGACAGAGATGTTGGCAGATCGTCAATGTGATTATTAAACAGATTTAAAATTTCTAAATTTCCCAGATTGGCTATACTTGGGGGAACAGCTAAATAAAATAGTGAAAAATGACTGTTTGAGACAAGGTATACCCCAATGAGGATACTTATAAGAATAAAACAACATGTAATATATCACATTTTTATATAATAAACTATCTTAACAACAATTTTGATTAACATATAATTAGGCTACTTACTCCTCAATTTGTTGTGACTCAGTGTCAACCGGGTGATATTTTGCAGCGACACTATAAGAAAGATTTTAAACGTACATTACACAACATGATTTCAAATTTATTAATTATGTAATGTAATAAACAACAATAAATTTGCCACAAAATGTTGGGTGGTATTCTAATAACTACACAATTAAGTGTCCTGACTGTGTATAGAAGCAAATTCATAAACCAAGATTTCAGAGATTTGGCAAGTAACATAACGTGCAACAGAGAAGCTAAAAATTACAAAAATAAGTTATTCAAGCTATTCGACATTTCCTTTACATTCTTTAACACACCCCTGCATTCAGGTTATCTGAGTAGTGGCTTTCGTGGTTTCCCATAATTCCCAAGACAAATGCTGGGATAGCTTCCCCAAACTCGGTTTAATTAATTGTAAGAATTGATTATATGGATATGGGTAGCCTAAATATTCCCCCCACACTTGGCATCTGTAGGCATACGCTGACTGTGAGGTATCAAATGGAACATTGAACTGGCGTGTTTTGTGAACTAAAGTGTGTATTTTGAACTGTATGTGTTTTTTGAACTGAAGTTCACCTGAGAGCCATAAGATATGCTGAAGGCATAATGTACGTGTCCCACAAGAAATTTCAACAGATTTGGACGACAGACTGTTCCAAGAGACAAAAACCTGTAGTATCTTCAAAAATACTGCAGATTTTATGTGACCGCTGAAAAGTTTATATTACTGTAACTTTGAAATGCAGTTCTGGATGCCAATAATTGGGGAAAAAAGGGGTGAACAAAATTGTCTAATGATTACCCGCAACCGATACTAAAGCAATTGGGCCGCAATATTTATTATCCAAGGAGTGGTCAAGCCTGTCTAAAATTAAAATTTCTAGAGTAGGAGGTTGCTGCAGGTAGGGCAAGCATACAGAAACTTTGCGAATGTGTGGGCCAGCACGTTTTTGACTGGACCATATAAGGCAATATCCTACATCGCAAGTGCAGAAACCAGCAAATGACAAAATTCGCCACACCTAATTCAGACCTACATTTCTCTTTCTGAACCGCTGGTTCATTAGTGTTTTTTTCTGCCAACATAAAGGGAATTTCGAAATTGATATTTAGCATCTCTTAGAACGCCTAGTTTTGCACTTAGTACTGAAGCCTAGCTTCCCAAGCCTAAAATCTCTCGTCCAAAACTAGGCCGGGTGGTTAGGCAAAAGTATTTTTAACTATTTGTAAACATAAAAAAGCGAACAACATCTGTTTAATAAAAAACGTTCTTACTGAGTCCGGGCATCTCCTCGAAATAGGAGATTCCCTTGTCGCACAGATCCAACTCTGGGAAGTTCTGTTCTTTGGCTTCATCGATGGCTTTCTTCGCTTTCGACATTTTGCTGCTGAAGTCCAGGAAATTGCAGGAGGCAACTTCGCCGTGTTCCCTGGGTTCCATTTGCTGGCTTTTTATTGGACCGCGATAATGAACTCGCCAATCACTCACGATCACACTTCGCTATCAATTACACTCGTAGCACAGCGGTTGACTCACGCAGCCTTCTCCCACTTAGCAAATGCTGGAAATGAGGCAACATCGTGAGTGCGTCGCTCAACAGAGGGCGCCACGCTCGGCACGTGCGCGGGCGTTCGAAAGTAGAACTCCCTAATTTTCTTTCTTTTAGGAATGCCCTATTAGTTGGAAAAGGGGCGAGTGGTTGATTATAACTGGAATCTAGTCTTAACTAGGTGTCATTTATTTTCATTCATTTATAGAACGCGTATGCATGGGTGAGGGCACTACTTACTTGCACTTTGAGGAAACGCCCATACCTCAGCAGTTGCCCATTAGCTACTGTAGTTTGGATAAACGGACACCTATGGTGAATACGTCAAAGTTATCAGGGTGTCAGAGTTAGTTTTCTAAGATTAAATTTTGTCCTGCTAAAAATATAAAATACAGGCATAACCCGTTTAACGTCAGTTTACAACATATCACTGTTTTCAGAAATTTATGAAATTCATTTTTGAATAAAAATGCGTCTTTTGACAATTGTGATTTTATGAATTAGAAACTTTCTGTTCTCATAAAATATTGCCTAAAATGGCAGAAAAAAAATGTGTAAATGAGAATATACAGTGGCTCCAAAAAGTATTGGCATTAGCTATTTTTTTATCAATAACGCTGAAAACAACTGAAGTATTTGAAAACCAAGATATACATATTGTACATAACGCTTTAATTA
>JAQGAF010000488.1:0-50165 GCA_034687865.1 Kryphioiulus occultus | reverse complement strand
ACAAATGCATCAATAACTGTGGGGATTATGTGGAAAAATAGAGTATTAAATGCTCTACAAAGTGTATATTTCAATTTCGTCACGTAATGTGTCGTTCTTTTTTAAATAAATAAATTACCTTACTTTTTGAACTGCCCTCGTACATTGAGTGCCCTAGAAAATGCCTTTTTCAACAAAGTATTTCGCAAGAACCATGGCGGTTTAATGCGATGCAACACGTTCATGGACACCAAGAAGAGTACCGAGACAAGTTGCTGACATAACAGAGATAATTGGTGGGTAATGCGATGACCTACGAGTAAGGTACAGCAAGAACGAGGAAGTCTGATGCACGCATTAGCATCACAAAACCACCTTTCAAAAGAGGGAAGCTAATCATGGGTGCACGTCTCCCTGAGCTTCCAAACACCAAGGAAGTGTCAGAGCCCCAAGGACATTGCAGCTCACATCCCGTAGATACAACTTGTACATTATTGGCATGTGGAACGAATCTCAAGACAACCTGGAGACGTTTGGAAAAAAAATTCAATAAAATCACTTACCGAT
Source organism: Kryphioiulus occultus (assembly GCA_034687865.1). NCBI lineage: Eukaryota > Metazoa > Arthropoda > Diplopoda > Julida > Julidae > Kryphioiulus > Kryphioiulus occultus. The sequence continues at coordinate 49,619 of JAQGAF010000488.1, read as the reverse complement.
ATAAAGAGCTGAAGAGGACTTGGTGCTGCTGTCGTCCAGGTAAGGGTAGGCCAGAGTGACCAGCATGATGATCCCGGTCCCAGCAATGAAGCCCCCAACAAAGAGCAAAACCAGAGCAGACAGTGTGTCCACAGAAACGCCATCGCACTCGTGTCCAACAACTGTGCTGTTCAGAAGAGCAGTGGCATTGCTCCAGAGGCCGCTGGAGGATTCATTGGCCAATGCGCAGAGCTTGGTGTCCACGCCACCATCCGGCTTCCGGATGAGCTGCAGGGCTGGATCACCCAGGTAGAGAAAGATGGGGGAGACCATGACCAGACATGCGAAAGCGATGATCAGCATGCCGCATGCGATCCATCGTGGGCGGTTACCTCGACTACCATAGTAGGCCAGCAGGAGTCCACAGAGGATCTGGCTGATCTCTTTGCCAGCCAGCACAAGGCCGATGGTCTGCGACTGTACCGCGAACTGGCGCTCCAGCGTCGAGATGACCGACCGGAAGTAGGAGTAGAAGGTGGCCTGCATGATCTCCATGAAGGCGAAGAACATCAGGAACACGTACTTGTTGGCCAGTTTCTGTAGCCATCGGGGCCTGCAGGAGCCAACGCCACACTGGACGTCTCGGAGGCGGTCGGCCTTGACCATGGCCAGTTCGGAGGAGGACTTTCCAGAGCGATCCATGATCGACGATGGGCCAGGTTGTCGATGGTAGGAAGTCTCGGCAAGGTTTTTTATTTATGGAAAGTTACAGTATCAGCCAGTGTTCCAAGGTCTGGAGCTCTTGCTGTCAGCCAAAATGTTTGTGTTGTTATAAAATTTGTCTTTTTTTAAATTTCCTTTGTTTTGATGAAAAAAATTTTATGTCAACAAGAAATGGCTCTGGAAGTAGCGAAAATTGTTGATGGCGACAAGAAACAGTTCTGGAAGCGGTGGAAGTTCTTGGTGACAACCAAAAACAGCTCTAGAAGACTGAAAGTGGCGAAGGTTCTTGTTGTCAACAAGGCAACAGCTGTGGAAGTGGCGATAGTTCTTGATGTCAACAAGAAAACAGCTCTGGATGTGGGTGGAAGTTCTTGTTGTCAACCAAAAAACAGCTGTGGAAGTGATGATGGTTCTTGGTGTCGACAAGGAAACAGCTCTGGAAATGGCGAAAGTTCTTTGGGTCAACAAAAAAAGCTCTGGAAGACTGGAAGTGACCAAGGTTCTTGTTGTCAACAAGACACCAGCTGTGGACGTGTCAGGTGGCGAAAGTTCTTTGTGGTAACAAGAAAGCTGCTCTGGAAGTGGTGAAAGATCTTGGTGTCAACAAGAAACCAGCCTGAAAGTACCCAGTGGCGAAAGTTCTTGATGTCAACAAATAAAAGCTCTGGAATGGCGAATGTTCCACCAAATCGAGCAAGAAGCTGAGCAAAACTGGAGACCAAAAGTCGTCCAAGGAGCCGTGCTACCCGTCGCTGCCAAATTGGACATTTGGCCATATTTAACTCTTCTCCCTTTTATATACGATGAGCGCTCACGTCGATTAGAAGTTTGCGTTCGCAGACAATGTCTGATTGGTGCGAGGAAGTGACCTTGCTTGGGAAACAACTCTTTATTTCGCACAAATAACGAAGCTACCGTAAACTCGGGCTTTCGATGGCAATCGAAGGTAGCTACGAACGAACAGGGTGGACGTACGTGCATGGGGAATTTTAATCGCCAGCGCCATCTCAGCGCGCATCCGCGTTCAGTTTTGTTATGGTAATCCAAACTGGAGCGCTGAGGGTCCGTCAACGCTTTTGGTTTCGTTGGGATTACCGCATGCTTTGCTACCTGAATTTTAATCAACTTAACTGCCGCTCGTTAAATTCGTCCGGGTATGGACGAGGTGGGGATGCCTTGGAAGGCCAGTGATCGCCCGTGGTATCGTTGGCTTCATTATAGCGAGATTTTCGAAACTCGATTTTGAATCTCTCCAATGGAGAGGCCAAACTATTCTTGTAAACTTGTTGATTACAGCACTGAGCATAGGCGTACGCATATTTCAGTCCTATCAATAACTAAAAAATCTACCTGAAAGTACATTAATTCATATGATTTCAGAACGAAATATTGGGGGTATTTTTTAAGAACTACAATACAACATCATTAAGGCCGAAAAGGACAGGTAAATCAAGAGTTAAATTCCTCATGTTATCGTCATGTTACATTTTGTTTTATACTATGTTTTTTAAAACACGCAAATTAATAAAAAGATAACTTACAAGTTATTCAGCAGACCTTATTTAATTTATTGAGGGCATGATTGACATAAATATCAGCAATTTATGCTGATAATTTTTTTATTCGCGACTTACTTCGTTCCGATTTGAATTACACTTTCCATGCAGGTGTCGTTTTTTTCTCGTCGAAACCATGGCAACGGCTCATTCAATTGTATTTCTATTGAATTCGATTTGTTGGTTTCCTGGAGATTGTTTTTGAAATGTGAACAAAGTACAAAAAATTATCAGTAAATATTGCCAATATTTCTATCAATCTGATACTGAAGTACATGTACGTACTGCTGAATAACTGGTAAGCTATTTTTTATTGATTTTCATGTTTTAAAAAACGTAGTATAAAGGAAAATTTCTTGCTGTGAGAATTAACTTTTCATCTGTCCTGCTCGGGCTTAATGGGATCACATTGGGCCCTGGCTATTTTGATAACAATAGCCGTATGATCCAAATAGCCGAATTAAATTCTTATGTGCATATCCACTGTACATCACATAATTTAAATTTACAAAGCGATTTACAGCTAAGCAAATCACTTACATGTATATTGGATTGCTTACAATTTTTATGTATAAGTTCGTGAAATTCTCATATTCATATAAGTCACGGATTTGAAAATCAGCGGATTTATCCCAGACAAACTTATTAGTGTTGAAGTCTAGCACGTTTTGGTAGTTTCTCAACTAAGATGCACGTGTCATATTCGTCAACATCAAAATCATTTTCATCAATCAGGTGTATTTGACTCTGAAATTTTTGACTCACAGACAGCCTGGCAAGTGACAGATATAGTCATTGGGACTGCTATTGGAATATTTTCGTCAATGATATCAAAGATTTGGAAGAACATTTCTCGAAATTGTTCGATATTCATAGCAAATGGGACATCATTTTAGACATTTTCATCCAAAACTTCTCATTCCTTGTGTTTTACGAATCCTCCATGTCATTATAGGGGTAAATGATAACAATACGCGAATTGTTGATTATAATAACCGATGATTTCATTGTATATTTGAATACGAGCGTTCGGGACTTGGCGGTTTTGATAACAATAACGAATGTTATCATTATCCGCGATCCCATTAAGCGATTGTATTGCCTTTCTGTGGACATTGGTTTTCACATACATGTACATTTTCAACGAGATGTTTATTTAGTAACAAAGGTGTTAATAATTGAAGAATGCTATAGGCGAAATTTTTTGGAAATTTAATATCATCAATGTTGATTTTACACTATGAAAAAAAATTATTCAAAACCGTCTAGAAAATTTTATTTTTAGAAACTATACCACAAAGAATGCATTTAATGAGACGGTAATTATGAAAGACATTTTGCCGGTTGTTACATAAAATGTTACATAAAACCAGTGCATTTTTACGGACATTTTGAAATTTTCATAAATATTAATGTCAGAAACGTCATAGGTGAACATTTTTGAAAACAAAACTACCAGAATTAATGTACTTTAAGGGTATTTTTCGCAAAAACAATTTCAAAAATTAATATTATAGGAATCACCAATAACGTCATAGGTGAAATATTTATGAAAACTAATGCACAACTGAAGGATTTTGGAGCGCCGCAGGCAAAATTGTTAGAAAAACTGCATTTTGGCTAATAATTCTGGAAAAAATGTCAGGGAAGAAAAATAATGACAGGAACGCCTTAGGCGAAAATATTTCGAAAAATAAACCGAAACTATTATACGTGAATTTTTTTAAGAATTGAACATTACAGATTTTACGAACTTACCTAGCCTTTGATTGCCTATGATCCTTTTGACTTCTTTTAAATTTCAACAACTGTATCAGAACTCGTCTGTGCTATCAACCTCGACTAAGCCCTTCGAAAAATTCAGTAAGAATTAATGCAACTTGTAACCTTACGCAGTTTAAACTTAATTGATTTGTATGATCATCTGATTATAGAGTAAGTTGGATAAAATGTCATTATCATTGCTCGTGTAATACTTCCGGATCATCCGGTCAACATTTCTTTCTTGACAAATTCTGTAATCCCTCTCTATAAATCAGCTTTCCTCATTTTGCCTTCACCTTTCTCTTTTACGAGATTGACATTTTCCAAAAATAATGCCAATGCTGAGATCTTGAATTGTAATCAGTTCTTGTGTTGGATCGATAGAAAATTCTTTCGCGTAAATTCCTCAGCAGTTTTTTGCACCTGCTAAACATTTGTAATCGCCTGCCAGGAAGTGAATCATTCGAAGAGATTTTATTATTTTCACCTATAGAGGTCCATTGTAAATAATATGACAAATAGTAATCCATCCTACGATTATGTAATCCTCTAGCAGTTTAGCCTTGTAAATGTAGCACTTCTAGCCGGTTCAACTCGTTCTGCTTTTTTTAAAACACATTTTAAACTCAAATTCGCGGTACATATTATTGTATTGAAAATTTATTTAGTATTTAGTATTTATTTGTCGCATCAATGTACACATGGGTAGGAGGTAAAATGGCAGGTATGACACAAAGTGAATGCGACAGGAGACAATGCTGGGTGCTCAGGTCACCACTAACGTATGACCCTTCAGGTACGGAGAGAAATCAAAGCAGTCAATTCCATGTAGAAATGCATGCAAACTTGATGCGGTGGTCTCAAGGGGCTATGCTCGCCACAGGCATTCCCTCTATTGGTAAAAAAATTAAAACGACCATCAAGTCGACAGCTCTGGGGTAGCAACTTCAGGCCCATGCCCAATAGTCAGAATGTAAGATCTTGTTTGTAAAAGGACGAAAAAATGGTGAAATAGGTTTGCGAACACATGCAAATGAAATACATACATCAAGAAAAGACCTGATATTAAAAGAAAGTCTTGCTACATGTAGAAATAGTAACATGTCAGGGTTTTTATGAAAATGTATTAAGGTGGTTTTCAAACGATTGCATGAGAAAGGAAAATTTCGTGAATGCCGTGTCGTTTTTTGATTTATTTTTGTTTTGCAACTTTAGATCATTTTTAAATATCATTTTTATGGTTTGTGAAAATAATTCAGAGGAAATGCACGCAGAATTTGTGAATTGCATATCATATGAATTGGCAAAAGATGGTGAAAGGTGACAAAGGTGAGCTCTCTAACACTAATTTACCTTCCCTAGCTACATGTACATGTATGATGCTTCATCTCCAGTTGCAGTTTTTGCGAGGGAAAGGTAGATGAGTTTCGTGACGCCATGCATTTCTGCGCATCCTGCAGGGTTGCTACGACAAATGCATAAATGCGTTTAGTGTCGCATGCACGCCACTTTTCCGCCATTTTCACGTCAGGTGTAGTTCGCTTAAATTATTGATTGGCCCACATTTCTCAATTAATATATCGGCTAAACCCCTCGGCTCGTTAGTAACCCCTCACCCCACCTTTTCATCACTTCCTGGACTTACGAGGAATTGATTCCCATTTCGAAGAAATTTCCCAGTCGATAGCGCTTTAGTTTACTATGCTAACAAACGTTACAAACTACATTATACTGTATAGTCCTATGCAATGTTGGGGTTGTGCCAGTTGTTGGCTATCATTGGTGCTTTAAGCTCATATCTGGTCGATTTGTTGAAGCTGGTCATTTTTGTCCTCATTATTACGTTTGGACCATTTTATGCAGTTTAGGATTTCTTGCTTGTTTTTTTGTCCAAATGAATATACCGTATGTTAACATGGGCCATGATAAGGTCCAAAATCCCAGCACCTGTATGTTAAAATATCGGAATCAATACTTTGTTATAGTTATTGATCATGTGTAGGAAATTGCTGACATTTTCTCGATTATTTAAACTTTAAATGTATGCTTGCACGGTCAACCATTCTGATTACTGACGATTATCCGAATTTTTGGATAACATATAATATAGACCCACTGTCAGAATCGTAATATTGACAGCTGATGGAAACTGATTGATAACTGAAAAACTGGCCATAAATGAGCAGTAAATAGTTTTGCAATGATGAATGCTGGCCACGAATTTGAGACTAAAAAGGAATCAATTGCTGATGGATGCTTTGGTGCTTGAAACTGGTTCATACAATCTTTGCAATCAGTTTGCAAAGATTTTATTCCATAAGGAGATTAAGAGAGAAAACATTACAATTTTCGAGCTGTTCAAGAACACTAGTTTTCAATAACTTTTGGGACGCACGTGTACCTCCGAATTCCGGAATTTTTGGTTAAAATGAAATGTAGTACTCATATGTATGAAATGCACCAGTACATGAAAGCTTATAATCATTTCTAAAAAATGCCCCTTCGCTATTAATTATTTAAATTCATTACTCGTGATCTTGGTCTTCTGATTCAGGGTTTGCAAATTAATACATGAACTGTTATCTCGGTTTGATATTGCGTGACATTTCGTGTAAAATATGACAGGAAAACGACTGAAACGTTGTCGAAGAAAGTCGGGGTGCAGGGATTGCATGGGCATCATGAAAGTCATGGAAAAGTCAACAAATTCACATCAGGGTCAAGGAAAATTACGAAATTTGCATCAGGGTCATGGAATTTTCGCCTTTGATTGATTCATAAAATAAAAATTCGTGTTAACTCATCGCTTCTCATCCATGTTTCGCAAAAAAAAATTTCGTCTATGCAGTTTTTTCACCCGATAATCATGCATGTCATCATTGTGGTAGAGAGTGTTTCTGAAAATCATTATTAATTGATGACAAAACTCGAATGACTCCATATTCTAATAGTCACGGAAAGTCAAGGAAAATTCAAGGAATTTGCAATACCAATCCCAGTAGACACTCTGTCTTGCTACCTGGCATCCTACAAACATGCAATGCAAAAACCGCTCCAATTGTCGAGGAATATTTTTAGTTGCTAAACGCAATTTTGAAATTTTGACGATTTGCGTTCCTATTGTATCGCATGGGGTGCAAGTGGGATATTTTTCCCAACAATTGGAGTGATTCAACCGGGATGATACAGTTTTAATTCCGACAAAATGTGCGCAAAAAAGTCCGTTTTTGCGGAGGAAATGGAAATTGGGAAGTTTTGCTCCCAATTAGTCACGAAATGATGGGAAGAAGAATCGAGCTGGATTTCATGGAACGGGTCCGATGTTGCGTCCATCGTGAGTCACGTATACGACGCTGCAACGAGAGGACGCGGCGGACGACCTTGTGGCTTGTTTGTAGGGGGCGCTGCTATGCCTAACAAGAGCTCCATCCGGGCTAATTAATTCAGCGAAATGTTGAGAGGACGCATCGCCATTCGCGACTCCCTCTAATTTCTGATAAATTGCTCAACAATCACATGTGCAGTTTCTGCTAACTTAGTTCTCGGGCTGATCATAAAAAACGGGATAACTTACTTAAGAGGCGCTCGATTAATGAGACGAAGCCAAGCTGGCTGATGCGATCGAGTTAGGTGCTTGGCTCACGTGAGGGGGACGTCAGAAAAGTCACGAATTGTATACTTCTGATATTTGCCTCAAATGTAACCAGGGAGAACTTTTTCCCACTGCCCCATATACGGACAAATTAGCTGTACTACGGAATATGCCCTGCTACAGCATACGCACCATGAAAGTGGGCTTCTCCTAACGGCTCGTAAGCTGGCAGTGATTGCCCGCAATTAGGGGAACTAAATTAATAAATGGACTTTTTAGGTTAGAATAGATTGGGCTGTAGCACTGGTTCCCAACCTTATCCCTTTCAGAGTTTTTAAAGTTTGTGGGAGAAAAATTCGATATTTTGTTATTTGTTGGGAAATCGAGGATCTTGTTGGCATCGTGTAATTTTTTAGATGTTAGCAATAAAGGGAACTCTGTAGGCGAAACTTTTATAAAAAAAATTAAGTCATATTATTAATTAAGGAAACACCTTATGTGAAATTAAAAAAAGAAAACGTCACCCAAAATATAGATTTATAACTAGATTACAGATTTAAGAAATCGCCTAAGTTGAAACAATTTCAATAACATTGTCAGAACAATTTATGTGCATTTTCTTAATATCATTTTTATGAATGCCTACAACGAAGGGAAAACTTTTTTTTAAAAAAAGTTATATCCAAAAATGCATTTCAGTGAGTTTGTAAGAAATTCCTGATTCCTAGTAGGATTAATAGTGGCAGAAATGCCAAATAGGCGATAGTGCTTGTAAAACTGAACCAAAAGTGGTGCCTGGGTTTTAACTCACAATTGTAAAAGCATTTTATTACAGAACGCCGTAGGCGAAATTTGTGAAAAGAAAAGAAAAAAAAACAGGAGCAAAAGGGATGGAATTTGTTATGAATTTTATGTATTCGATAGTATTAGTCACATTCTATCTTGAAAGGTAGTGCGCATTTTATGAGACGGCAAAATAAGACTTATGGGTATAAGTGCCTCAGTAAGATGTCTACCGGTCATTGAAGTCATGGAAAAATGATGAAATGAGATTCAGATCATGGAAGTCATTGAAAGGTCATGAAATTTACAACATGGTTATGGAAGTTTTGGCTTTTCATTGATTCAAAAAATAAAAACTTGGGTTTAAATTCTTCATTTGTAAACACTTTATGAAAAAAAAAAATTCGCCTATGGCGTGTTTTTGGTCAATAATCATGTCACCACAGTGGTAGATAATGTTTCTGAAAATCGCTATTTAGTCATGACATAAAATTTGGACGACCCCATATTCTAATAGGCATGGAAAAATTTTTGAAGTCATGGAAAAGTCATGGAATTTGAAATCCCGAATCCGGTAGACACCCTGCTCAGGGAAAGGTGTCATCCTTGTCTACCGGACAAGTAAGGTTGGAATATGTATATTTAGTGCACATTAGTAGCAGGGCATGTATATGACAAATACCTTAGTCCTCACTGAGTTAAGCCACCACCTTCCTGGAATCTGGACTTGGGACGTTCATGTATTATGTCTTCGTCTGTGTGTGAGGGGGTGGTCAAAAGATAACATGGGGAGGGGGTTAACGATATGCTGAAAAAAATGTACTTCAGAGAGGATATACATGTACATGTAGTGAGACTAAATTATTGTCATAAACCAGAGTTTCTGATCGCCTAAGAACCAAACTTTCAATCTGAAGCTAACAATCTGAGATCGATCTCAAGCTCTGGTCCTTTCGTGGTGGTCAGTTACCGCGGGGTAAGTCATAAAATGCCAGGCATTTTTTTTCTGCGTTTCGGACAGGCAACCCCGAAATAGCCCCAGCGACTCGCCCATTACATTAACCCTTCGTCGCTCGGACAATTCGTTCGGAGCTGGACAGTGGTCATTAAAGGATGGATGGACGCTGGGAGGGGCAGCGTCCCCACCTCACCCCAGCGACACTAACTAGAACAATGGGAATTTATTCGTGATTTTTTACGACGTTGCGGAGTGACAGCCAGGGGGAGCTGCCGCTTTTAACGCTAATTGATTGCAATGGCCGGCCGCTTGACCGCTCGAATCAATCACGGCCACCCGATAAAAGCCAAATAAAAGCCAATTGTGAGCCAGGGGGCGCCACCTGACATCCCTGCTAATCGGATCCAGGGCCCATTACAAAGGGCGTAAAACGGAATTAAAGATGGCGGCCGCACTTCCGGTTTGCCCCGTGCCAGCTCGAAAGCCATTTCAGCGTGTCGTTGACTCCCCTTTAAAAGCAGCTGTTTTTATTGTTGTTTTTATTCTCCCTATTGTTGCTGTTGGGTCTTATCCCCCCCGCTTAATTCTCATCCCTTCCTTTTCTCCTGGAAATTGAGATCTTCATGGGGAAATCCCCTTACACCGCTCGTGCATTTTCTAGGTCAATACCCCGCTGATGGAAACAATGCCTGCCCTGATTTTCATCAGAAAAATAGTTTGGCCAGTGTCCAGTTAGATTTGCTTTTGCGCAGTTTTTTGTGTGGAAAAATACTATGGGTATTAGAACGATTCCGTAGAACGATGAGAGTGGCAACTCCTGAAATTGGGTTCACCTGAATGAGGACTTCACTGATATTGCCAGGCTTCAAGGACTTCAAATGTAATTGCATTTGAATGTCGAAACTTAGTTAGAAAGTTCTGGGAAGTTAAGGAAATTTCACTTGCTACGTGTACTCTTATCAGGCTGTAGACCCAGGAAATCCTTGAACAGGGTTCCCCTAGACTTGGAAACCTGAAATTGAAGGACTTCAATGACAACAGTGGGACTTCAAGGACTTCAAATGTAATAAAATTTGAATGTCGAAAAGTAAAGTTCTGGGAAGTTGAGGAAGTTTCACATACTACATTTGAAATACTAATCTAAATTTGCTGTACCCTTATATAGATATACCAGGGTTCCCCAGTACCTGGAAAACCTGGAAAAGTCAGGGAGATTGAAACGACTTGGAAACGTCAGGAAATTCAACAAGTCAATAACAAATTTTACATAGCTAGTCATTGCATAAAAATCAAGAGATTCAAAGCAATTCTGTAAAGAAATCAAGAAAAGTAATCTAAATTTGCTGTTTCCTGGTGAACATTTGTGTTCTATAGCCTGTTTATATGCACTAAGCAATCAGTATGGCATTCGTTACAATAGCATGTTATATTTTTACATTTTTAATTGTCAGGGTGATCCATGAAATCCGTTTTAAAATATGGAAAAGTCAGGGAAGTTCAAAATGTCATGTCTGGAGGAACCTTGCATATATTCGATCTCCTTAGATACTTTATAATAAGCAACAATATACATGTATCATTCCTTACATTGGATTTTCAGTGGACAAGGTGGTCAGGAAAATTTGTTTTAAAACCTGGAAAAGCCAGGAAAGTTAAAAAAGACATCTGAGATGGAAGTCCTTGAGATCCTACTGAAGTCCTTGAAGGCACATTGAAGTTTTTGAATTCTCGTTGAGACCACTCATTGCCATTTGAATTTGGCGCAGATCTGTATCGTTAGTAATGGCATCCCATTGCAACGCTCGACAGCAGCGCCATCTAGTGAGACTGCGTGTCACTACAAACGCCATTTCTTAGAAACATGTTCCTGGTTTAAAAACCATGTAATTGATGCGGTTTTTTGTATCCTGCCTGCTTCTTAGGGTTGTGCACTCCGTTTATTTGTTGTTGTTTTGGTTGTTTCTTGGTTGTTTTTTTTTTGGTCAGTTGTCCACTTAAGCCTTTTCTGCCTAATAGGTTCCCTGGGAATGGAATTTCGGTGCCCAGCCCCGGACATTGTGATAAGTTGTCACCGAATCCTATTTCTACCAGTTCTCCGTTTTATTGTCGCTTTTATTGTCGTTTTTGGAAAACGTGTGGTTTTTGACAGTATTGGACCTCCCCGGACTGACCACTGGCTTGACCCCCTTCGTTTCACCCATGATTTATGACGTGTTGTAAGTTTTTTGCTGTGCGTCCAATATTTCGGAAGTTACTCCACATAAGCACATGCACCTGAGCTATATAGTCCTCCCATGCAGTTGACCCCTCGAGAGGTCAACGAGCGGTCAAGCTGAGACGGGACGTGAGACTGACCACCGTCGATGGTACTCGACCACAGGCAAATAATTATACTAAAATCATTTCTTGGGAAAATTACGTGAAGTTATTTAGGGCCCTTCCTGTCTTATTTTGACTGAATCGTGAAAATTGGTTCATTTTCAGATATATAGACATTGTGCCTCGGCAATGTGTTTGAGTTCCAAAGGGTCCTAAGGGCTTTCCAGATTAAATAAAAATTCACTTTTGGAATAAGCAAAATTTAGGCTATTGACATATCCATTGACACATCCATTGACATATCTGTATTTCTGGTAGAGCTTTATTTTTGATAAATTTGCCCTAATTCATCAATTCATCAATTTGCCTTGTAGTCATCATTTGTGTTCATTCCTACTTAAAAAAATGCCATTTACAACATTAGAAAAGTCCACTAAAACCATTTGATGATTTCTTCTACCTCCTGTTTACATACACTATAGTAAGCAAATAAATATAGCATTCCTTACATTGGCATGTCATATTTTTGCATTTTCAAAGGCCAGGATGATCAGGAAAATTTGTTTTAAAACCTGGACAAGACAGGGAAGTTGATACAGTATATTTTGTGCACTTTTGCAGCAGGATAAATTTCGTATATAGGATATCTTTAGTTTTCATATAAATTTCGCCTATTTGGCCTTATGAACAAGTAGAGTTTTCGAAGTAAACTGTCAATCCTGCTGGAGTTACCTTAACACGACTTGAGTTAACTAGGCCCATATTTAACCGGCTGGTTATTAAAACACAATTAAAAGGTAATGATAGTCCTGCCATAAATCGTAAATCGTAGTTGGAAATAGACTGTTGTTAACTCGTTACGCATTATTTCCTTATTTGCCATATCGTGGTGCATGGTAACACTAAATCGTCAACGTCTCTGTCATCAAGTAATTAAACTGGTAATGGGGCTAATTCTATTTTAACCAAAGCATCGTTTGAATTGCAATTGTGAATTGCACGCACAGTTCTCAGACTAATTAGTATTACTGACCTCTAAAACAGTAGGTCAAATAAGAACGTGATATCTAGAATGCTATTTTGAACCTGTTTTTCTACACGTGGGTTTCCCTCGCCCACGTTACTATTTCCAATCTGCCATCGAAAAACAATTTGATATTTTAATTTGATAATCGTCTCAATTAAATGGTGAGATGGCTGGAACGGGATGCGCCAGTGACGTCAGAACCTCGCACCTGACTACATGTTGAACAGATTAATTTCATTCATAAATTGAGTGTTGGACTAACGTCAACATCCTATAGAGGATGCCGCCATTTATCAGCTATATTTTTCAAAGTCTAGTGCCAGGTTCCTGGTTTCGAGTGGAGACAACTGTCTTCCAAACCACTTGACCACGTGACTGGAGTAATCATGTAGTATACTATGACGGAGGCTGAGCCCTCGTCAATGACACTGGATTTATGAATGAATCGCGTGACGTCACAACTGGTTTCAAGGGCCTGTGCCACCAATGTTTGTTAATGTTAATAATAGGACATTTTTGAACAACGCAGGCAGAACTGGTGGGTTTTTACTACACCGTTTCATTAAATTTGAGGGATGTTTTTCGAATGCATGACGCATGCGTGGTGGATTCATTGGATTGGAATTTTGGATATTTTTGCCATAGCTTCATTCCATCTTAACGGGTGACTGCCAACGTGGAAAACCTGAAAACTCATTGAAACTTGGAAAACTCGTTACATTTTGAATTGAAACCTGAAAAACTCAGGGAAGTTTGAATGAAACCTGGAAAATTCAATGAATTTTGAAGTGAAACCTGGAAAACTCGGGGAATTTTGATATGAAACATGGATAACTCAGGAACATTTGAATTGAAACCTGGGGAATTCAGGGAATTTTCAATTGAAACCTGGAAAACTCACCGATTTTTCAATTGAAATCTGGAATTATTCAATATATCGAAATTGTATATAGTGTTTGTTCAATTGTAATTCTGATAAATCAGCACATACTGAATACGATTGACCAGATAACCAATTTCACCATTCCCCTAAAATGTTTCATTTGTGATTAGGTTTTTCTAAGAATGTTGGCTGCGACGCTCCTAAATTAATCTTACTTTGTGCATTACTGGTGATACTGTACAACGTTTTAAAGAGATTACACATAAATTCCTTTATTTCTGGTAATTTTTTAGTCGAGTTTCGTCTGTGGAGAAAATTTCTGCCAATATTATAATTTCTGAAAATTTTCAAAATGATCCAGAACTGCGTTATTGGTGATCTAGCTTTCATAAAAAATACCTCAAAAATTTCTTACATTATTATATTAAGCCTAATTTCAAAGAAAAACTTCAAGGAAAATATACTTAACCATGGTTAATCATGAAAACATATTTTTAAACCCGGAAAAATTCGAATATCACTGAAAAACCTGGAAAATTCACGGGATTTTAGTTTCAGAAAGTAGCCGTCACCATGATCTACATGTGTAGTACTGCAGCGCTGTGCATTATACCCTCAACGTTTACGCTAGATCGCAATTCTGGCGAACTCTGATCCCGGGTGGGGTTTTAAACTTAAAAAGTGAGTGAATCATTAGCGATTCTGCGTCTGGGTGGGTAAATCTGTGGACGATCTTAAGTGATTCTGGTGTTGATTCAATGAATCATGTGCCAGCTTGGAAACATTACTTATTGAAATTTTCGGGAATTCACCCGGCATTATACAGAACACCACGTAGCCATATTTCGCGTGTATTTTGCAGGTAAACATTTCCATCCTTAATTGTCTAGACATTTAAATCCATATTTAGCGTCGATTTCTCGCCTGAATTGTTTTGAGGTGCGACGATGCGGTTCCAATGCCTTAGATTCTGTCTCCCAGGGGGCGTGCTGATTCAGGCCTTGCATGGGTTTTTTGAAATTAATTCTGCGAAACAATAAACTAAATTGGCATTCCCCCTTTCGCAAATTATTGGAACGTAAGCTTTTTGGCACGAGGTAAAGCGATTGGATGTTATGAATATGATTGTGCTGAGGCATTATTTCTCACCATTAATGGGAAATACAGGGTGGGATGTGCCTTGGAATTTTGTCTTTATGAACGCCAGATTATGTGAGATATTTTGATGCAAAATGAGCTGCATGCATTCTTTCTAAGAAAATGTTCTTTTTGTAAGAAAAAGCTTAAATTTAACATATTTTAGTCTCATTTTAATTTCAATTTATCGTCGTTAATTTAGTTTTCATTTGAATCCGACGAATCAATCAAAAAGGTCCTCAAACTTGGAATTTCGCTTAAAACCAAAAAAAAAATTTAAAAAAAAACCGAATATATGCTATAGACAACATGTGTTCACCCGCCCAAGTCGATTCAACTCCAAACAAGTTTGATCATTTTATGTTATTTTACGATTCAACTAATCATTATGTTGTGTAATTAAATTGCTAGAAGACAAATGATGTTGTACTGCCTTATATCGCCTCGTAAACGCTGTTGTGTCTTGCGTATTTCGGGGTGATTCGAAAACAACTAAAACAATTCAATGCGTTTGAAACATTAAGAAATTGCTCAGATTTTACCCACAATCATGTTGGTCAAAGACAAAACAGCACGTTTTAAGATGAGAAAAACCTGGGTTGTACTACAGAATAGCCCCTAGTGCTGCCCTGCACAGCATACGCTATGCTAAAGTGGGCTTCTCCTAATGGCTCGTGGGCTAGCAGTGATTGCCTGCGGCTGGGGCAGCCAAATGAACAAATTACATTTTTAGGTTAGTTTAATCTGTGTTGTGATATAAAAGGGATAAATTGTGGTAGCTTGGGCCGCTTTCATTCCGGGCTACCAGGCAAGTGGGTTGAAATGTACAGAGACTGGATGATCAAACTCATACGCTGTCTACAAGAAAAAGAAATTTAAAAAAACTGAACTGATAGGTTATGATATAAAAAGGTAAATTGTGGCAGCTTGGACAGGTGACATTCTAGCCTTCTAGGCAAGTAGGGTTGAAATATACAGGGTGATCAGAAAAACTTTTTTTTAAACAACTGTTAGAGTTGCGAAGACCACATTTTGGAAAACTGATGAACTCCTATAATTTATTTGTGTCATGTAAGTTTTTTGTATGAATACATGTACAGGTACATCCAAGTTGGAGGTACTCTAGTGTAATCCAAACCCATGGGACCTGCAGCAGGGTACCATTTGTTGCGAAGGAAACCATCATGTTTTGGTTTTTCTTACTGCGGAAAAAGGCGCTGTTTTTGCCCCATTTATAGGTTTAATCAGAAGACATTAAGCGCTCTGCCTGGGCCCTTGAGGGGGTGCCGCATTAATGATCTTGAGTTTTCGAGCCTGGATCTGTCTTAATTTGTATCGGTTTTCTTGGCTCGTATGTTACATGTAGTGTTTATTTCTGGGATTGCCTTTCAATTTTATATCCGTTCCAGGTATTGGCTTTAGTCCTCTTAGGGCTCAATAGTGTCGTTTTGTCGTAGTAAATTCCCCACAATGCACCTTCAGATGGCGCTAGAATTTGTCGCATATTTCCTCGGAATTTCGCGGAGGTGGAACAGGATGTTCATTAGCGTTGTTATGGATCCGGATTTTTCGATTCAAACGAATTTTCCGTGTTTTTTTAAAAGCAAATCATGCATTGGAGGCTCCAGGAACTGTGTGGGAAGGGCGTGGTCAATTCATGCACAGTGGACGTCAGGCGCCCAAATCTTTTTTTACGATATTGTATACGGCATTGCAGAATTCCCTCGAAAATTTCCCATTCATGAGAAATTCGCTCGTTATCGGTTACTATAATCAACGTTTAGTCGTTTATAACGGTAATGTTCGAACATTACCGTTATAAACGACTATTTGAAGGCACGAAGCAACTTTGCCTCACTTTTGCCACACCGGAAGGGGTGGCTGCGATGCTGGCGACATCTGTAGCCAGTCACCGACAACTGTTGCACTGATTAGCCACTCACCTCTTTCTGAACCCATAAGCCGCATTCTCATGATTCAACTTTTGTTGCATCGTTCAATTTCTGTTCAGACAGTTCAACAAAAATATAATCAACTTACTGCTGAAGATGGCGTCGAGCAAAATTATACGTGCTATGCTTTTACGAAATTCGCATTAAATTAAATGGAACAGGAAAGAGGAAAGGAACACGATACGTTCCAAAAGTTCGAATTCGTACGCGTTCGACCGATTTTGGAATTTTGTTCTTTTCACGCGCGTTTGCAATGGAACGATTTGAAAATTTGAATTTTGAAAGCTGTTGAAAGACCGAAAGTTGAAGGGTCGTCATAACTTCATTCGCTTCAACGGATAGTTGATCAACTTTGGTTAAAGTATGTTGAAAGCGTGTGCTCACGTTTCAACTCGCATTCAACAGAAAGTTGACTCGGGAGAACGCCGCTTATCAACATATAGCCGGAATAATACAGGGTGATCATAAAGTCCTGCCCACATTACAAAAAAAAATCATTTTTAACCCTTTGTGACATTTCGATCAATATTTTGCACATAATTATGTGTAAAATATTGGACGAAATGTGACAAATGGTTAAAGAACTGTTAGTTGCAGATTTTTGTTTCATGTTTTGGGTTCCTATAGGGAGTACCAGTAGGCAAAAGCTCGATGTGTTTTCTGGCTTGCAGCAAAGCCTGTCTAAACAAATACTGTCTAAAGTAATATTTCTAAAGTAATTTTATGCACAACCTTGCACAAACTAATATGTTACTGTTTGTAATGCGGAAAATTCGGTAGAACATCAAATGTGAAGAGAAAAATATCAAAGTGATGCGTTTACTTCCGATAAATGGATGTTCTAGCACCGGTCTCAATGCTATTAGTTTAGACAGCTTCTATTGTATTTGGGTGAAAGCATGGCGAAACCTCTCTATACCGACCACGCCTTAGTGTGCAGATTTTTTTGCTGAGTACTGATGATTGTAAACTTGAGGTAAGTGAGGCAAGAAGGTCGAATTCTTGCCATCTCGATCTTCATTCATTGTGGTCAGTTTGGGCCCGTTTCCCAGGCCCCCCTCCCCCTCGGCCTATAAATAAGACCCTTGCCCCTGCCTTGGCTAACCCGGTGTAATGGTCTCCTCCACCTTCTCGAAAAACAAAAGGCGTTTCTAACAAAGGGTAGACCGATAACGATGATAGCGGTCATTATAATGATATTTAAAAATGCGACTGGAGAAAACAAATACAAATGGCGCTGGGGTCGTGCTCTTGACACCAGCGCCATAAATAAGACAGGGTGTCCGCCAAGGGCCTGCTCCCATTGGTCACCAAAGAGCCGCAATTATTCGCACCCATTAAAGTAATGCAGTTTTTGGAAGCTGAATTCGCAGACCGGTCGCTAGGGTTTTGTCCCTAAAATAGACCCAGGGCACTTTTTGTCTCGGCGAGGGAGGAAAGGGTGAAAATGCGTAACGACCATGGCAACAGACGGGCCATGCATGGAATTGGGAAAGACGATTGTAGGCCACATTGTTGGTATTCTCCAGATGTAACCGAGTCGTGATACGGTTTTTGATGCGGAATTAGCGAAAAATACGATGCGTGCCCGAGACCTGACCCGCTAAATCGATCTAAAAGTTTGCCGAAAAAATGGCCGCCTCCGAGGTGTCCCACCTGCCAAGTTTCTTGATTTGAAATTAAGGGAAAGATACACCTGATATATCTGCTACGAGAAGGTTTTGCAATGTGTGAAATTTTTAAAAAATGTCTGTGTTTCACCTTTTACGGGAATGATTTTTGTTTTTGTGTATGCGAGCGATTCTACGATTGATTACAGCAGTTTAAGTAAATTAATTTTAATTTAATGAAGTTTATTTAATTAAATCAAGGAAAGGCTACACCTGATATACAGTATCTTCTACGAGAGGGATGTGAAATTAAAAAAAAATGTCTGGCGTTTCACCTTTTAGCGCTGTTAGATATGGCGCAATATGAATAGGAACATTTGTGTAATACAGGGTGTCTGCAAGTGATTCTGCGAATGATTGCCGCAGTTTGATTACATGTAATTTAATTAAATTCAGGGAAGCTACGCCTGATATATCTGCTACGAGAGGGTTTTGCAATGTGTGAAATTTAAAACAAATGTCTGTGTTTCACCTTTTACTGCACTATGAATGGGAATGATTTTTGTTTTTGTTATATTTAGGGTGTATGCAAATGATTGCAGCAGTTTCGCGAATGACCCACGTAAACTAGTCGGTGTTACGCAACAAGTTGTGCAACAGAGTTAAAACTAATTTGTTGTATAACAATGTTTGATGATATAATGTAAACGTGCCTGAAGAGTGCATGTACAGTCGTGGACTTGTGCCCAATTTAAGGGGACACTTATACCGTATAATCTTCTTAAGCTTATTATCCAAATAAGCTCGACAATCACACAAATCAGCGAAGATAATTGCTTGTCACCCGAACGTATGATTTAATCCACTGAAATTTAAGTAACATGTAATTTCAAACAACCCGCAATATCACAGCATTGCATGCCAAATGCTCTGGAGAGAAATTATACTGTTTGTCTGACAACAAAACAATTACATGTAGTAGATAACTTAACTGAATATCGCATTATCTGACAACTAAGCAATTAGTAGATAACGTTATTTTAACTGAATATCCCATTATCATTTCCAAACGTGAATGATAGAACCTGCAATGTGCCAGTCATCAAGTCGACTGTTCAATAACATATTTTAATGCATCTTCCATCTTCATCCACAATAATTCACGACAATTGTCTAAATTCATCTTGTAGGTCTCGGGAAATTATCTGATGCCAAATTTGTTGCATTTATGCAACATGTGAAAAATGCCTCAGATCCAAGAAGCAACAACAGGGAAATGAGAGTATTGTGTGGTCAGTTGGTAATTACAGGCATACTTGTTTGTTCCTTTGTGCCAGTTGACCACCGTTGTGGAGGGTGAGGCCCCCGGTGTCCTCTGCAGAAATTGTCGACAGGAAGTGAGGGAGGAGCCGGAACCGTTCAACATTCCAAGGAAGCTGCCCCCTGGTGGGCAACGTTGACCCACAAAAGAGAATCTACGAGCTGACCTCCCACTATAATTGTCTGCGGACCAGACTTTAATAACAAACGGGGATCCACAATGGGGGGACCCCCAAGACGACATTCGTTAGGCGCTGGGAACGATAAAAAAGACCAAGGACGTTGTAGGGGGCAGCACTCAGGCCTCTTGGTCAGGAAATGACATAACTAAGTACCCCTACTGCCAAAAATAGATGATGGGGAGGTGGAAACGCAAAATATGGTTTAGTTGTTGTTTACGCCGTGCCTTTTAATTAACCCAGGTGCCATAGACCGACTTGCATTTTTTCCAAAAAATCGTTTTCGAAATATTGGTTGTTTTCCCTAAATGAGTTATGGTCAGTTTTAAGTTTTTAACCCCCTCGCCCTTCGTGTATTTCCCCTTCCTTCCTCAAAACACCTATTTGGCCCAATAACAACTCCCTCCCCAAACGTTTTCACCGTAAATAAATGTTTTCGGAGTAAATTTACCAAATTGAGGACGTTCAAATATGATGTCATCACTTTTTACCGATTTTCAGACACCTCCCATGTCAGCTGCATTTGGCATTTCCAGACCCCCCCAGTGATGATGATACTGTATATCATTAACCAAAACTTATTTTATAAAAATTGTCGATCAACTTTCTGTTGAAAGCGAGTTGAAACGTGAGAACATTCTGCCAACAGACTTGAATCAGCTTTGATCAATGATTTGTTGAATCGAACAAAGTTGACCACCCTTCAACTTTTGTTCTTTTAAGGTGCTTTCAACTTGCTCAAGTCGTTCCATTTATAGCACGTGAACAAACAAAATTCTAAATTGGCACGCGCCCGCATTCGAATTTTCGTATAGTCGTGTTCCATTCCTCAATCGCGTTCCATTTAATGCGAATTTCGTAAAAATACAGCAAGCATAATTTTGCTCGACATCGCGTCGCCTTGAACTGTAAGTTGCATTCATTTTTGTTGAAACGTCTGAACGAAAATTGAACAATTATCGGTCAACATTTGTCGATTAATAACTGTTGATCGACAAAAGTTGACTCGTAAGAACGTAGCTTAAGCGTTTTAGGATAAGCGAATCTCGTTTCATCTAGTTTTGTCGAGATCAGACTACAGAGGGCGCTCCATCCCGTGTTCCGTAATTCTTCTACGTTCTTTTACATGTACATTTTTACTGTTTTGACCCATTTCAATTTTCGGCGTCCATTAATGGCCAGGTGAGTCATAATTGTTGGCCCACATTGTTCGTTTTCGTGGCATTTCCCCTTTCGATTTGGTATTTGGCTGGCCCTGGGCCTTTCCTGTCGATCTAATATTTGGACAATACGAGGCCCCTTTGGTACGTGACTGGGCCACGAGCTCCTTGCACACTCCCTCGCACCCCATGCAATTGATTAGCGTTATTACCACGAGAGGCAGGCGGACAGGTGCGCATTTGGCTGCCATTTTGGTGCACCTGGGCGAGTTTCGGTGTGTTTTTGGTGCGTGTGACAGGCATGGCACCCCGGGCCCTGCACTGGCTAATTCGAAAGGTTATCAAAGGTGAGGAGCCGCAGGAATTCGGAAACTGAAACGGCCGGGGTCAGAGGGCGCGTCCCCCCTGGAATTGAGGCAGGGGGCGCTGGGGGTACTTGGCGCGAAATTGGAGAAACTTTGTCTTTCCCACGCCTTGACGCCCTCAATAATTGGTTAAAAAAATGTGGCGATGATGCTGGGCAGGTTTTGGTGAATTGACACGTGCAGAATTATGCACGGTGTGATGTGCCATTATAATCCAGCGTTGCCTTTGTCCCAAAGGTTCATACAGAATTGAATTAGGCTAATACAATTGTAGTGTTTGGAATTTACGAGTAATTTCAGTGTAGTAGTTGCACCAGTATTGTTAATGATAATTAATTCGCTCCAGCGGGAAACTTCTAGGAAAGTCTGGTGGAAATAACAGACAAATAATAATAGTTAATTTAATCAGTGTATTTTTCTCTATTATTTCTACCAGACTTTTCAAGACGTTTGTCGTTGTAATTACCATTACCAAACATTTTTTAAAAACAAATTTAGGATAAAATGATCTAAAATTCATCATTTTAAGAACATTTAAACGAAACACGTACGGTTTATAGCAATAGTACATGTACATGTATAATACAGCATAGCGTTTTGCAATTTTATTTCAAAAACATCAGTATTATCGTATGTTTTTGGGCTGAAATCATTTATTTTGATCTGATTTTCCAAAATTGTCGCCTATAGTGTTCATGTCATTAGTATTATTTATTTATTTTTGGAAAATTCTGAAAGCCTGATCAAATCCATTATTGCTCATCCATCCATTCCACAAAACATTTAAGACAATCCCTCAAAATCTTTTGTTTCTACAGGCATATTTAAAGAATTTTTGCCTATTACATTCTTTTAATTACAAATAGCAAATTTTTGTATAAAATGTGGGCTGAATTTCTCTCATTATTTATAGCTACAAATATTGTAATGAAACTATGCTGAAAATAAATTATTGCTGATAACAAACACTACTCAAAATTGAACCATTTTTCTCGACCGTGACCTGGCTTGGTGAAATCTTAATCAATGAAATAACAATCAAAAAATGGGATAGCCATTTCCGGAATGTCTTTTCGTTGCTATATTTTCTGCCCTAATTTAGTTTGAATGTGAACCATGTGTTTTCTGAAAATCGTCAGGTTGGATCCGTGCTGTCTTGTCCTTGGTAATTTAGGCCAGTAGTGGTTTACGATAGATGCATTTGGTGACATTGACGTAAAATGATGTACACTGTACATGTAAAACTGCTGGAGACACTCTTGGGATAAATACATACATGTAAGGAACACAGTAAAATTTGCATCTGATGGCGAAATTGCATGTACATGTGAAAACATTAATACCGATTTGGCTAAATAGTTGAGTAGGAAAGGAGCCTCAGAAACATCAACAACATTGACGAAAAATAGGGAGGGGTTCAGGGGTTGCGGGAACAGAATACCAATGGCCACGATGTGGGGCCGAGCTTTGACCTTGGCAGAGGTTAGAAATGATGGGATTTTCACCTGGTCACTTTAATGGGATAATTTCCGAAGAAAAACTGTTAAATGGTCAGTTTTTCCTCAACAGGTTGGCGAGTAAAACCAATAACACGCATTCTGTTACGTAAGGGTCAACAGGGGGAATGGTGTTTTTGCAGCCTTGAAAACACGCTGACCATAAGTCAAAAAGTCTTAAATGTTTATTGAAGTATTATTTTTCCCCACCGTTTTTACTTTCCCTTTCGACCAGGGCAGGCCTTTCGCTTTTAGGAAGTGGTCAGTCGTTAAAAGGCCATTTTACCTCTCGCTGTCCGATTTTATGACCCTCCACCCCTAAATATATATTTGGAGCGGGCAATTTGTTAAAATTCGAGCTTTTTCTGAAAATACTCATTTTTTTCTCCTTTTTTCGAAAATTTAAGATGAAGATCAGCTCGGTGCTGATTAGATTTTAGAGGTCACCAGCCAACCAGCGCTAATTTTATTTTATGGCACTAGCCCTTTGGGCGTCCCACCTGAACTTGGACACTAGGTGGCGCTGCGAACATTTGGGTCGTTTCTCACTGATTCTCAGCAACCTCGTTACCAAACATTATCGTTTCATAACGAGTTAGTTAATTCGCAGAACTGCTCGGAATCTTGTATCTTTCTTGGCTGGTTCTTGGTTGTGGTCCACTACTGACCAGTCACTGAACTAAATTAGTTTGAATGACAACTTTCATTCCGTCCATAATTCTAAAATAGCACATTCTAAGTTATCATGACGAGCATTTTCAAAACGTACTTTCTAAATGATGTTATTTAATTCATAAATCATCCCATAAAGAAATTATAAAAAGCAAAAGTAAAAAACTAAATTTTTCCATATATAGAAGTGTGCAGTTTGCGCAGGAAAATGTCACGTTTTTGACAATGAAGAATAAAAAAGTTATAATAAATAAAACATAATTTATGCATAGCTATGTAAATGGCTTCCTTTTTGCAGATAATTAAACTACATCATTATTTACAGACGTAAAACAGGGAAAGTCGAGTCAATAACAGATTTTGCATAGCTACCGTAGTTATTGGTTAGTGCAAAAATCAAGAGATGACAATTTAGATCAGTTTTTCAAAATTTCTTTTAATTAATTAGAGAAATTTTAAAAACTGATCTAAATTTGCTTTTTCCTCGTGAAAATGTGTTCTATATCCTGTTCAGATACAATAAGCAATAAATATAACATTCCTGATATTGGCATGTCACATTTTTTCCATTTTCAGTGGTCAGGGTGGTCAGGAAAATAAACCTGGAAAAGTCAGGGAAGTGAAAAATGTCATTTCTGGAAGAACCCTGATGTCGTGTTTTCTTCAATATATAATAAGAAAGCAATGATAAATAAAACATGTACATGTTATATATATATATGCAAATGTCTGCATTTAATGCGGATTATTAAATACATCATTATTTACAGACATAATGATCAAAAATGCAAAAAAAAAACTTTTCATCCACCAATTTTTTTCTGACAACCTGAAAGTGCACGCGTGGCGCCATCTTATGGCAGCATTGGCAAAGGTGAGAAAAACAAGTGGAAAATGGGGAAAAGGAACAAAAGTAGCCAAGATGTTGACCAGTGACCACTTCTCCCATCAGGGAACAAGTGAGATGGAATTTTCCGTTTCATGGTCACGAGTAATGCTGCATAAGACGTGGAGGGGCATGGCTTCTTTGGTAAATTTGAATTTTCTCCCCAATTCTTTATCTCCTTTGAAGTTTTCAAGGTTACTACAGGTATTGAACGCAGAAGGGTTTCTTCTTTTTTACCTAAATCACGATGATTAGTTTTGGTGGGTCTGCCCCTTCCATGATTTTCGGGTTACCAACAGATAGCGTTAGACGAAAATGCCTTTGAAAATCGCGTTTTGAAATATTACGGGTCAAGTAATGTCGAGTACGTACTCATAGAGTGGCCAAAATATAATCATTGCGCTTTTGCTCCAAATTACCCTTAGTTCTTGGAAACTCACGGGGGACGTTGGTCCATGTGGCCATACGAGAACATTTGTTTGAGACTTTGATTGTCTTGCAGATTAACATCAAAACCTCGTTAGCCGCAACATTATATACTTGGGCGCCATTTTGTTAGTGGCACTGGCATCTTTCGTGTGTATTTAGGTCTTATTATTTTTAAGTTAGGCAGATTAGTTTTCGATTCAGGTTGCCTTTAAATCATTTGCATGTTTACCTGAAATGGGAAAAATTGGGTAGTTTTCAAAACAATTATGTAGACCATGTCCTAAGGGATTAACATCTTGTGAAGTAAGGTGTACACGTTGGTGGAAGTCCCATTAAGGTCCCACTGAGACCTCACTGTTATTGAGCAAGATTGCAAGTCCCCATAAGTGTGTTAGTAGGATATGTGCACACCTCCCCACACAGTGGCTTTCCCTAACAGCACGTCAGCTTGGCTGGGCAGCTTTCAAATTTGTCCCGTTTTCCTAATCTGACCTAATGTAACCTTACCTACAATGTATAACTGATAGGTATACATGTACATTAGGATAGGTCAGATTAGGTTACATGTTTGTTAAATTTGCAAGTTGTCCCGCAAAGCCTTTGAGCTGATTGGAGAAGCCCACTTTTACGAGGTATGCACATATCCTACTAATAATCCCATAACTGCTAGCATCAACATTGAACAAAACAAAAACTAAATCTTTATAAAAGTAAGTTCACAATGACGAAATTTCAGCCCACATTTGTATTAAAAATACCCTGTACAGTAGAACCTGTCTAAAGTAATATTCTCTCTAAACTTATGGTTACCTTTCTACCCTTACTATCCCGGCGTGGGGCCCATGTTAAATATAATAAACCTTCATAATATGATATTCAGTAATTTTTGCTTTGCTTTTCATTTGACATACAGGAAATTTTTATGTAATTGCAAAATTTGGCGTCTTTGGCGATTGTCTTAAGTCTCCTGGCCCCAAATCTGTTTCAACTAATACAGTAGCCTCTCTAAACTAATATTCAGCACCGGTCACAAGGATATTAGTTTGGACAGGTTTCACAGCAGATTGTAATCTAAAAGGATTGGCGTACATGTACTATATGCAGGTGCAACATTTTTTGTATGGGAAGCAGTTCCAGAAATAATGGATTTTAAGCATTCAGCAAGACAGTATACAGTAACGAAATAATACTAATAGCAAATTCTTATTATTTATTTGTGTGCAAAACTGGATCATCGATGACTTTCAATCACAAAGGTTTATTTAACAACAATAATGACTCGAGTAATTGGTTAACACTCATGTCCCTATCCTAGAAACGATGACATAATACTTGAACGTCCACAATTTGCACAGTTACCTGTATTTTAGCTAAATTTAAAAGTTCGTCAAATTGACCTTCCTTGGTTAATTCGTAATTTTTTTGTCCTTTTCCAGTGCTGGCCGATGCCAACTTTCCCACCAGTAGCGTTTGTCGGTGCGGGCCCAAAGAAATCAGGGCTGATGGCAAGTATTTAAGTATTTTAGTATTTTGCACAAGAATCTGTCAGCTCGTTTTTCCATAAATGTTGCCCTTACCCACCATTTTCACTTGACCACTTCCCCCCTTTTTAACTTTTCACTTTCACTTCTGGGGTGAGTTTATGGGTCATTTGCAGTGTCCGAGCCCAGCTATGACTGCTCGTTATTTTCTCTCATCCCATGGGACGATTTACGAGCATTTTTTCTCTTTTTTTATTTATTTTTTTCTGTTTTTTTGCTACCTGAGGGAAAGTGGAAGTCGGTTACCTGTTACCTTGTTGCGAATTAATTTTTTTTTTCAGCAGGCGCGGCCAGGAATCGGGTATGGTTTGGGAACTGGTCAGTAAATTGGTTTGCTCGTTCTTTTCCTTCTCAATTAACTCTCACTTTTTTCTTCCTGTGGAGGTCATGGAATCCCTGCTTTGCTGGAGGCCATCTTGAAGCTCATGCCGCTGGACACCTATGTGAAGTCTCCGGTGAGTGTCGATGGAGCTCATGGGCAAGGGCAGCGTGGGGGAGCCACTTGCTAGGGCAAATCGCAGGTGGAAATGTCACTAGCCCCATAATGAGCAATAGACTAGTTGTTTATTGTTTCCAAGGTCGAAGTCATTGGGGCCAATAGGTGCTTTCTGAAATACCATGTACATGTACAGTACTTGATTCGACTTGAACACAATGCTGGCAATCGTTTTGTTAATGCTTTACAGGGTCTAAGGTCCTTAGTAAAATCTCAGCACTGTGCAATAATAGCAATTTTTTGCCCAGGCTGGATTTGCTACAATTTGTAACAAAAGGGCGCCTGAAAATTGACTTTGCTATGCTTTGGCAGCTTGCAACGCATCTCAAGTTTGCTGCGCAATCTATGATCCAATTTGAGAAGAAAGCAAAATTATCAGGAATTTGTGGATAGACAGTGAAAAGGCTTATTGGAAATTTATATTGCAAAGTTATACGAATTACAGTATTTTAAAATGAGAAGAAACATGGTGTTATGTAACATGTTTCTTGTTTTTCAGGTTGTTATGCGTCGGTAAAGATTACACGAGGTTATAAAGCTGGATATACTCTATATTATAAACGAAACATTGTAGTATAACAAATTAGTTTTTTATGTCACGCAATTTGTAATATGACGTGATATGTAACTTGTTATGGATGCTACAATTTTTGTAAAAGTGGTTTTATGTAGCAAAGTTATACAACTTGTTTGAAACTGAGAAGAAACATTATTTAAGTACAACATTGGATTATGTAACATTTTTCTTTTCATTTTTTAGGAAGTTGTTTAGCTGTGCTACATGTATGTAACATTTTGTTATAGTAAGCAAAACTTTTTTACAATAACTTTGGATGGCATGTCAAAAATATTGACCGAATAATTACCACGTTAATTTCCTCTTGTTATTTCTCTACCGATTAAAAAAACTATCTAGTCTGTTCTGGAGCACTTGCATGGCCTTGTCCAACATTTCTTTGTCTAAATAGTTGTTTTTGCGCCAAATCAGCATATAGCACATCCGGTTTCCACGAAACTGGATAAATTCAAAATGTTTAAAATGTCCAATCTCGTTGTCAGGTGGCAGTGATGGACTTGGTTCCCGAAGACAGAGCCAGAGGGATGGGAAATCCTGAAGTGTGGGGAAAATTTGAAAAAATCGTATCTGATGCTGAAGGAAAGTCGATTGCCGTTGAGAGAGTTGAACGATTCTCCTTCTACGAAAGGGCCAAAAAGGCGTTTGCTGTGGTCCATACAGGGTACGTGAATAAAATGAACAAGCCTCATTTATCGCAAAAGTTTCATTGTAGTTTCTAAGATATACCTTTTATTCCATGAATGCATCAACTGGTTGACAAAGCCATTTTTAGGTTTTTTTAATATTTGGCTTTTCTAGGGAGACTGCACTCTATGGGAACGTCATTTTGAAAATGGGAGTCATTGGGGGATAGCATCACCTTACAAAGTGAATATCTGTTGAATTTAGCCCGATTTTCATTTGAAACAGTATTCCCAAACCAGGCACTAGCATGTAGGAAAATAATTAAAATAAACGTGATTATAAAATCGATGATGCATTCTTTGTAGAAAGTAGTGGCTTTATTATACATCCCATAAGCAAAAGAGCTAGACAGGGTCATAGATCAAGGGTTGTACCAGTCCAAAAACAGGAGCGAAAACGCCATCACGATGAGGAAAAACAACAACCAAGCACGGAAGCTGGCGTTCTTCTTCATGGCCTCGCGAATGTCTTCGTTGGCGGTCTTGATGTTCTCGGTTGTGTGGATGACTGTATCCGTGACACGGTCCAGGTCGTGATCCTGATATGCATGCATACGTACGCTGAGTATTGAAAACTTGTTTAATGTAATTTTTCGCGTTTACATACCTGCTGTAGCACTTTGGACGTGAAAATATCCTGGAGCTTAGAGATTTCCATGACTTGGCCTTCGATGAGTCTGCAAATCAAGGATGAAGATCTTGGACCAATGGCAATACGATGAACTTGCTGATGGCAAAATATAATCTAAGTTCTTCTTACCTGACTTCGTCAGCCACTGTGCTCAGATCGTCATACAGTCGCTGATTTTCTTGCTCGAACTACACAAATACAATAGGCAAGTATTTAATATTTTGTAAAAAAAAAACTAAAACTACTGAGAACTACTGAGATGCTCTCGCCATTTGGATTTCTTCGGCTGTCGGGGCGTCCAAGTCGTCCTCGTCCATGAGGAACTGGTCAGTGGAACGCGACGGCGGTTGGTCAGTTTCACCTAAAAAGCATTTGGATTAAGTGAGAATGAGCAACCAGAAACCCAGTGAGCCTTTGGTTGTTTGTCCAATACATGTATATACCGGAATGCTTTTCGTTAACAACTCCATTCACTGCTGCTATCACGGAACTTTGGTCCGGTTCCAGTCGAAGCCTGCAAAGCAGAGTAACTTGTTAAGTCCGAGTAACTGTTAACTAGGTAATTGTTCAGATTTGACTTAGTCCTCCGCACCTACATTTTCTGTTTGTCGATTGCACGCTTGATCCTGATGGCCCGTTGCTCGCTGTGCATTTGACATATGACTAAATGCAAAACAGATTTCTGCTTGAGAATTTAGAAGCTCACGAAGCGGGGACAAACCGTCAGGGGAACGTTACCTTTCAGGTACTCCTCGACGAGCCTCAAAACTGCTTCTCGGTGCTCTCGCTGCTGGGACGTGCATGCCTGCTGCAAAACTGGGGAAAGTGGACCAATTTTTAATTCGTTGTCCTCCAGCTAGAAAATTAAGCTAGAAATTTTACCCAATAGCATATCATCGGCTCGTACCGTCCTGCTTGAACTCCCTGAGAATCTGTGAGCACGTCCTCATGACCGCTTGCGCATCGGCGTCTATTTGGTCCCTCTCAATGTCCCGCATCCCGGAGGAATCGGACAGATGCCTAAAGCGTGCAAAAGTTTGTGAATCCAACAGATTTTTTGGCAGAAACTGCACGTAGCCCGTAGATGGGATACCTACTCCACGTTGATGTAAGCTTTCCGGTGCTCCATGATGAAGTCTCGTAGTTTGGAAATGTTACCGACCTGCGAATGAAAATCAGCGTCAGTAGCTGGGACAGCTGGACCTACAGAGTGCCAGCAGTGGTCAATGCCTGGACTCTTTGGGTCTGGAACTCTGGATGGACACAGTACAGCAAGCACTCCACATGTACACTAGATGCAAGGTATCTCGTTACTTTTAAGGCCGATTCTTACTATATCTTTCGCTTTCGAGCTGAAGCCACATCTCCTGGCTGCCTTGGGTAGGATGTTGGTGCTTTGCACTTCTCCGAGGGCCCTTTTTCTGGTTTTTGCAGTTTTGACACAGGCTTTGAAGACATTGGTGACATCCATGCGTCAGCTTAGTGGAGGTCATCAGGTTCGAAGAGGCTGAAGTGACAACCTGGCTCGTGATGAACCTAAATTGGGTGGTCAGAGCGGTGCAAATGTCAAATTCCACGTTATTAAAATTTCCAGACGACTAGATTCGTAGCAGACGATGGACACGTTTTAAGATTTTGTTAACTACCCCGTTGCATTCTGGGGCTTGGGGGCTTGCTAGCTAGACAGCAATCCATGCAACTTCGTGGAAATGGCATCGTTGAGAGAGGTTTTTGACCAGCTTCTGACCAGCCAAGATCTTCGGGTTTTACCGACTTTCGACTGTGTAATTCAGTACGTGTGGAACTCGTTTAAGCTCAATGAGGGCTGTGATGAGCTGGACTTGATAGCTATTGAGGATGGTAAGAATTCTTGCACAAATTCGAATGCGTTGCTGGTGGGGGCCATCCATAAATGGCGTTATTGCTAGTTGTCAGCTTGACAATGTCAATGTTATGTAATTATTTCATTCACAAATAATGTTTTCTAACTTAAACCTAACAGAACTACTAAAAAAGTGTTACACGTAGTTGCATTTTTTCTGCTTGTAAGGGTTCGCTTAGCATAGTTTTCAATAATTGCATGCATAAAGTGTTAACAATTCGTACAACAAAAGTTAAAACCTCATTTGTTATACAACATTGTTTTGTGCCGAGTATAACCTTATCACGGGAAACAGCCTACGTAACCTATTCCAAGGACAAGGTTCCCACAAATCCTGGAAAACCTCAGAAAGTCAGGCGATTTCTAACTGATTGGGAAAGTCAGGGAATTTTATATGTTGTTATGGCTGTGGATTTCCTGCAGGAAAAAAATTCTACACTTACAGTAATGCTGCAATATACTGAAGTCATTTTGGGATTTTATGAAATAATAAATTGGTTATTTTACTGTGGACAGGAAATTACAGCGAGTATAATAGCCGCCATTTGGTGTTTCATAAAAATCCCAAGCTTCATTATACTGCACCTCACTGCAATTTAACTGCAGTATGTTTGAATATATTGCGTGCATTAGCTGGCCACCCACACAGGTGGATTTTTTGACAGTATTGGGCTTTCTCATGACATAACGAATATTGGAAAAGTTCGGAAAAATTTGCTAGATGCAGTTCAGCCTCATTACAGATTATGGTCAAGAGTGAGTCGTTTTTTTTTGGATTTACCTGAATTTCATCAAATCCATCTGTTTGGATAGGTTCTTGTGTTGCCGGCTTTTAACGTGAAATTGGGGGGCACCTTGGATAAATGGGCACATGTTTAAATTTGCTTTTGTCTTTAACAGCTATTAAGAGATTCCTGTCTGAGGAACATGAGAAAACACCAGCAACGGCTCTCAAAGTACGGTTTCTGCTTCTCTTGGCCAGGCTGGTGGATGGCGAGCGCCATTACTTGTTTCAGTACGACCCCAACCATGAAGCAGCGATGTACTCAAGCACCGTTCTGGAATCTGCACTCTGCACATTTGACAGACTTTTTAAAAACTTCCCTGAAAGGAAGAAAAAGGTGGAGCAGTTGCGGCTGAAAATCTTGCAGCAAGTATAAATCAAAATTCAGATGACTTTCCGGCTTGTACTCATAAATGGCTTGTTAAGAATTTTGGACTTTTCTAAACGAGTTTGGAAATGAAATTTCAGGCCGTGTTTGTGTGCTGCCGGCAGGGAAATTTTGCTTTGGCTAAAAACGTCTACGAATTTGCGGAGCTTGAAGTAAACGTCGATGAGGTTAGTGATTATGCCCTAAATTAAAAAGTATTCATTAACTTATTGTTCACGCAATATTGAAATTACACATCTAAAGGTGGTTTGGCATGAATTGAAATTAATCGTGGAAACCGAAGACCCCAGTCATCCTGCACTCTACGAGAACTCGTACCAGCAATTCTGCAAATTGATGAGCGAGGAGTTGGAGTTTCTCGTAGAACGTTTGGACTTGTCGGAATGTGCTGAGGTGAGTAATCGAACATGGAGAACTGACCGTTGCTTCGTCATGAGATTGATGGTTAATCCTTTGCTGTTTGAACAAAAACTGCAGGGCTGTCCCGTTCACGTGAGATTAGTTCGCTACAAAGATAAACAAGAAGAAACAAATGCCAAGTTTAACGAAAAAATGTTGAAGAAATTGCTGCACTTGAATATCGAAAGGCAAGTTGCAAATGCAAAGCAAATTTGTTATATTTCTTACATCAGTGATTTCACTCAGTTATTATGAATGAACGCAATTAAAACTGCGATGCTCGTGTGAAAATGTCATTTCCAGCTGGTTGCCCAGAGAGCACAGGACAATCCTTGAAAAGGAATGCTTGGAGTCGGAATCTTTGAACGACAGGAATAAGAGAGGTGCTGCCCGCAACATAAACGTAGCACTTTGTCAAATGGTGAGTTTTGTTTCAATGAAATGGCCATGAACCCCTCAGATGTCATAACCTTATTTGTATTGCATTTGCAGGATCTTATAAAGGAATTGCATCTTGATCAAAGTATTGTCAACATCACCTAATTGTGGACGCAATTGTAAGCTTTTAACTCCATATGCGTGACTAATGTGCAAGATGCGCAAACTGCTTTTTCTATGAAAAACAAAACGAATGTATCTGGAAATAGATTTGAATTCAGTCGCATTTGGCTTGGAAAGTTTTATTAAACAGAACATGCCAACATTTCTAATCACTGTGCATTCTCGTTCGTTAACTGAACCAGCAGTTCTTGGGCTCGATCACATGACCAGCTCTTCCTAAAAACTGGTTCGTTAACAAGGCGAATGTACTTCTGTAGGTACTGGATGGCAACGTCTTTCGGAGAACTGGAATCTCCAGCACACTGTTTGGATATCTGATCTGGCAAGGTCGCTAGCCAATAGAACATTTCTCCAGCGTACATGAGGGCCAACATATCCGTGCTGTCTCTGATACCTATGCGTGAAGTGAAATCAGCACATGATTGAGATAAGGAATAGACAGGCTTGGAAGGTCGAATAGTTTCACATATACACACCATTGCTGAGTAGCATGAGGGTATCGGCACTTTTACACGTGATGCTTTCATCAGCAGCAGGCTCCCCGATGGCTATCATACTTTTCAAGTAAGTGGATCCATCGATGAGAAACTACAGTAAGTTGAAGAAATGCCACGATAAGACTAGATTTTACTTTACTTTGAAATGACAAGCAAACAATTTAGCATGGCAGGGTTCGTCAGGGAAATGCCACTCAAAGACCGCTAAGAGATTATTTTTACACGGCTACATTTCAAGCTAGGGGGATTTCTGCACATCAAATTCTGCTGACATTTCTTGAAATTTCGCTAGCTTTCTCATACTGGTGTGATATCCAGGTTTGGCACTGAACATATGGGATTGATTACATTAACTGGGTTTCCCAATCTGGGACAAGTGAAGCAAAACTCATTTTCACTATTGCAAGTGTTGGCTTTATGACAGCTTGTGGAGCTAATGTCAGTCTTGAGCACTCGTGCAGTGTTTTTGTTTAATTTTGTCCTTAAATAAACTTAGTTTTCTTATGATAAAATGGTGATGCATGTTAAGTTCAGTTTAGGGATAGAAAATAAACCTATTACCATGATCAAATGTTGTGTGAAATTTAATGTAAAAAGTCAGGGAAATGACCAAAATATATCCGGGAAAGTCAGGGAAATGACCAAAATATATCCGGGAAAGTCAGGGAAATGACCGAAATGTGTCAGGGAAATCGATTTGGGAATTTGGGTGGGAACCCTGCATAGGCATCACCTGGCAAAAGTGTGGCTGTTCAATGATGTTCCCCAGGCGTTGTTGATCCGCATAGATTGTGGCGCAATACATGTAAAGCAGGGCACCCTTCCTCCACAGCAAGCATTTGCTGGTTTCTGAATTATTAGGCACATTCACAGACTAAATATTAATTAGCGAAAATGT
This sequence comes from Kryphioiulus occultus, assembly GCA_034687865.1. NCBI lineage: Eukaryota > Metazoa > Arthropoda > Diplopoda > Julida > Julidae > Kryphioiulus > Kryphioiulus occultus. Next base: position 15,492 of record JAQGAF010000488.1, on the reverse strand, counting down.
GTTCTCGTTCACTCAGGGTTTTAAAAATTTCGCTTACTCTAGCTGTGAAATACTGACATAAGGATTCGACATCACTGAGCACATCTGCGGTATTTTAAAAAATAAAACAACAAAATCATCAGATCTTATTCTTTGTGGAATCAAATCTTTCCAAATTACCCAAAAGCGGTGGTAACTGCCAATTAAATTAGGTGGATGAATTACAACACCATACCGCATGGTGTTCATTTACTGATTGTAGGGTACTGAGTACTGAGTTGAGTTGAATTGTATACCTAATATTGTCCGAATTTGGCTAACGCAGTTTTCGCTACAGAAATCTTCGTTCACTAGCTGGTTTTCATCGTGATATGTCAAGTCTAATACCAGCTGTAACGAGAAATGTCCATAACATGATTAATATCGGGTTCATGCTTGTGAATGACTTCAGTCTTGGCGCATGTTCCCTAATCGAATTAAGATTACCTTTTCATATTTTTTATACAGAATTAATGTATTTTCCTGGCTGTCTGTGCGGCTATGCACAAGCTGTTCATGGATGTCCAACAACTCTTGACAGTTTCCTAAACAGAACAGACCATATAGGTTGATGATAAAATTCAGTATTTGAACTCACGCGTTATCCTGCCCATCGTACCATTATTTTTTAGGTTGTCAACCAATTTCAGCTTCAACAAATTAATCTTTTCGTAAAAGACATCATCCAACTTGCCTTTGCTTTCAGCCATCGTAGACGTAGTTTTTACGGAGGCTCATAGACAGCGTATAAAAGATTGCTAAATCATCATTTATACCATTATAGCTTGTTGGTTTCCATACCAAAAGACTAATCTTTATCATTGATGGAAAAATGCCAGAAGATAACATCACAAAATACTGTAATCTTGAATCAATCCCTTGTGTTTTAGCTATGAATGGTTGCTATGAGCCTCCGTCATTTATCGTAACAGACGTTCTACGTAACCATGACAACCCACAACAACTGTAGATTTCATCGCAACTTCTGAATTTGCAATGGTGAAAGTGGAAGAAGTGAAAATATAAACATTTCATGACAGAGAAATGTACGGCGATCAGTCGGTAAGTATGGCTGTTAATCAATTATCGGTAATTTTCTACGAGAATAGGAATGTCAATTGCCATTTCCAGATTCCTTGATGCAGCTTTTGGCGTCATGTCATTGTAACAACTCTAGAAGTTTGTCCCTTAATATAATTGTAGATTGTTTTTAATATTATATGAATACTTTACATGTCATTGAACAGGGAAAGCCGCAAGCCAGCAGTAATCAAAATGCTTCAACCTCGAATTTAAAGGAGAGGAAGAGCAGGACTGCTGGAGGAGATGCAATTTCTATTCGCTCTGCCTCGACTACATCGTCAAGGACCAAAAAGAGTATGTTAATTGAAGTTGAACTGAAAATACACTTTCACTATTTGTTAATTGCTGCTTGCTAGGATAATTGACGAAAACGAAATTTGGTATTAGGGGATTCGAATCAGTAACTATCGGACCATTACAGTTTTGTTGTTTTGACAGTTATTTTTATATAGATAGACTTATAAAGATTAAATTTAAGTCTTCCATGGAAATGGGGTGGTTTGGTTCAAGCGATCGAATGCTCTGAAGCATGTTGACCTTAATTTCGGCATATGAACCTAGTGATACGCTTACAACTGGTAAAATGTAGATATTTTGCCCAAAAAATTTCAAATCCTGCATTAAATATATAATTTTAGCTCCAGAAATTCCCCAAATTGAGCGCCGCAACTGGCTTATCCATTTGCATTTTCTGCGCCACGAGTATGACAAATGCAAGCAGTTGATCGACATGCAGTTGAATGAGACCCAGGGCATGTGTGAATATGCTTTGTACATCCAAGGTAAGTTCAGCTTGATTAACGTTTATGGAAAACAAGAAATTTAGGGTTGCAAATTAATTTGAGTTTGCTTTTAGGACTGATAATGAGGCAGGATGGCAAACTTCAGGAGTCATTGGAGATGTTTCAGACATGTGTGATATTAAATGCGAGCAATCTTGAGAATGTAAAGCAAGTTGCAAGATCTCTGTGAGTGCAGTCAGTTATATACAAGTTTTTAACTTTCTGAAAAGGTTAAGATTAAGACATACGAAGGATTATATCAATACCCGTTTTCTAGCTTCCTTCTCGGCCGGCATGATTCAGCCATTGCAGTGTATGAGGAGGCAACCCTTTTGAAGCCAAAAGATTGGGTAATTGGGCAACCATGGCTATTATAAGGAAACTCCCATTTTCTTGTTATTTTACAAATTGCATTTGTTTTCTCCTCCACGTAGGAAATTTGGCATAATTTGGGGGAGTGTTACCAAAGCACGAACAATTTCGATAAGGTCAGAAGGCATAATTTAATTGAATGCTATTTTATTTAAGTAACCTTTAGAATAACGAAAGCAACAGTAAAACATTTTGGATCGATCTTGCACGTGAAATTAATTGAAAAAAATGTATACCATAAATTCGCAGGCCAAGGAATGCTTTCGCCAAGCACTTCAACTTAGCAAGCGTGAGGAAACGTTTCTCAAATTAGGTCATGTCTGCGTGCAGCAAAAGGACATAGTCTCGGCAATGGACGTTTACCGCCGAGCTCTCGAGTGGGTATGCCACTGGCAAGTTGCGCAATCATCCAGTTAGCGTAATAAGTGATATTAGCGGCCATGTCAAAAAAATGAAAAACGAATCAAAACTTGTTTTAATTATTGAATTACACTACTTGAAAATGGCACAGCTTGCTGGTAACATTTTCCTCTTTCCTTCACCAAACCGCCCGTTGTTTAACCCGCTTCCATTGTCTTTTAATTTTTGTAAAAATAGCTACTTTGCTGACAGCTCCCAAGTGCACACTGCCTTGGGATTGCTGTTCTTGTCTTCTGCAAACCACGCAAAGGCGTTTGAGCACATTGGCACTGCGCTCACTTTTGACCTGACCAACAGGGAAGCACTGCTGGCAGCCGGCACCATCATGCAGAGGAATAGCGATTTTGACGTGGCTCTTTCCAAGTACCGACATGCCGCAGCGTTGTCTCCCGACAGTGCTCCTCTGTGGAACAACATCGGAATGTGCTTCTTCGGCCGCAAGAAATATGTCACGGTTAGTTAGCTGTGGACTTTGAATTTGACCATTAGGTCATTAAAAATCTCGTTTTGTGTATTTGTGGGAATGCACCTTCAAATTTATTTGCCGATCAAATTTTTTGCTAGATTTTCTGATTTGATATGCTGTCTTATTGGCACATTAGGCGATCAGCTGCCTCAAGAGAGCCCTCTACCTTGCACCACTGGAATGGAAAATTATGTACAATTTAGGACTCGTCCATCTTACCATGCAGCAGCATGCATCGGCCTTTCATTTCCTCAGCGCTGCTATCAACATCAAGCCAACGTTTGGAGAAATGTTTATGCTGTTAGCTGGTAGTAATCCACGATTTGTCCAAATATGTTTTGAGCATTTTTTCCCACAAATTTTCCTACTTTAGCTCATTTTGAAGGTTTCATTTTCAATACGATATTTTGTTTTAGTGGCTCTTACTCACCTCGATGATGCTGATAATGCCCGTTTGGCCTACGAACAGGCTAACGAACTAAACAAGTACGAATAAACTTTGTTCGATGAGCCTAAAGTGAATTTCGAGATCTGCAATCGAGATTTTGCTTTTAAAAAAGCAACACTAATATATGTTTCTTCTTACCCTAGAACCGATCCTATTGTTTGTCTAAACTATGCAATATTCCTGTATAATCGAAAAGATTTTACGCTGAGTTCGCAGCAGCTATCAGCATATGAATTCCGGATGGCCAGGTTCGGCCAAACTGCACATGGAAACATCGATCAGGAGGTTTGTTAAAGTTTTCAAATAAAAATATATAAGAAAATGATTTGCTATTCAAAATGAAAATGTATATCTGTAATGAACAACTGCTGTGAAAAGAACACTGTTCGGCACATCTTCATTAACTTCTTTGGAAATTTTCGACTTTTCCAGCACCTTGAAGTTGCAAATCAGCTTGGAGTGGCATTGGCTGCCATGGAGGTCCAACACCGTCCAACGGGAAGCAAATCTTAATACTATCAAGTGAAACAAGTGATACGCGTAAGTGCAATTAAAATATATTTATTCAAATATCGACTGAGCATTGTGCTAGTTATTTGGTTTTCAGCAATGAATTTTCATGGTCTGAAGCCAGACTGGCTACATTTCTCATGCAAGTCAGAATAATGCTGTAACGTTCTTGCCTTCTGGTAGTGCCATAAAGCAATGAGGGCAATTCTTTAAATGCAAGTACTGCGTTTTGACGGAAAATGAACCCGTAGGATTGTGTGTATGAAAAGTTGATTGCGAAAAATATCTCTCAAACGCCAGTTTTGCTTGTAGCCATATGTGTTTTCGATTGCCCTTTTGTGCAATCTAGCTCTATTATAGGTGCTAGCTATTAATCAATGAATACTTAAAGACGCCTGTATAATCCACCTGTATTTGGCTGTTAACGGAGAAAAATTCGTGAATAATATTATAGTAAGCATCACTTACGAACGACAAGGAATTAAGAAGAATATTATGCAAGCAAGATTGCAGCAATTAACCGTCTATCATCGCAAAAATGTAAAATATGCATCTGCCCATTGCTCCCAAATCAGAAAAAGAGTTAAAATATATCGCCCACGCATCAAATATTTGAAAGTCTTCAACTTTTTAGAGAGAGTATTTTCACCCTCAAAATATGGATTCAAACTCAGCAATTATCAGATTCCAGGTTACACCAGTACCAAAATAGAATATTACGATCACTTAGTTTTGTCATTCAACAATGATTTAGAAATGGTTTTTAGCAGTGTTGTGGATTACAAAAGCTTGTGGAAAACTGGCGAAACCTCAAGATTACCGCTGAAAGCGTGGTTCTAAAAGTAAGCGCTTTTCGTAAGCTGGCTGTGCACGCCGTGGTAAGCCGCTTGCCTCGATAGCGGTGGGAGGCACGAAGCTCCACTCTGCTGACCATTGCCTTTTGGGACGGAGGGCATCTTGGGCCAGACGAGCTTTTGTGGATCCTTGAACTGGTGCTCGTCTACGCCAGCCTTCAGGAGGTGCGACAGCTCGAACGGCAGTACGTCTTCGTTCAAATTCACGTCGGTAGAGCCGTCGTATCCTTCCAAGTCGGCCAGTAGTGATCGAGATGGGTGGATGTTGGCCAAAACCAAAAACACCATGATGAAAGCATAAAGAATGCCAATAACCTGGAAAATAATGAGTTATTGCAGATGCACTTTATGCAATTGCAATTGGACTGCTTTTGCGTGATGACGTTCAAGTATTGTCATTGTCTTGAAGGGGGTAGCCAAATCATGACGGAAGTGGTGTGGAGGGTCAGACCAAATTTCAGGGATTGAAATTTCCTGAAAGTTCATAAACTTTGAAACCCTAGTATAGGTTTCTAAGATTTTCATGATTTTTACATCATTTTCACACACGCCCCTCTGGTGATGACAATCCTTACATATGTACCTAATATGACATGTCATCATTGATGTTTTATGCAATAATGGGTTAAAATCCATCATTGGTCATCCATTATGCCTATGACGTTTTGCTTTTGAAAATGGGCCTTTGTGTAACTAAATTCCGTCATTATGCTCAAATTTTGATGAACATTTTTCTGAATTAAAAAATGTTGGTCATCATTTGGGGGTTCTGCCAATCCATAAAATGTTTTGACAATATTTAAACGTCCCCTATACATGAACTAGGGTTTTTTAGTGTGCTTAATTTGCATGACTAAAATTCATCATTTATGCTGAAATCTTGGTAAAAAATTCCTCGGTTCAACCAGTTTTTTGGTCAGTGATTATGTCATAAATGGGTAAGGGTCTGATTGTGATCAGAAAATCCTGAAAATCTTAGCAACCTATGGAAGGGTTTTCGATATGGGTGAATTTCGGTGTGAATTTTGCTTTCTGCCCAATGTAGATGCAAAAGAAACTGTCTGGGATTTTTGAATCTAAATGTCTATTTTCCGAAAAATACGTTGGTGTGAGCTAGAATGATCAATTTTTTCACCCTTTTTTGCAAATATCAAATAAAAATTCGCGAAGACAATTTAATTTACTATTTAAATTGAATTGATGAAATGATATTTTAGCTATGTATAATCCATTGTTGAATATTCCATTTGCGAATTGAATATTGAACTGTGGCTATACTAAATTGGCACTAATGCTTGCTAAATTTCCCCTTTATGCCCTTTTTTCGATTGGCTATCATATAATTTACTGAAATACTGATTGCATTTAATGCAAGTGCCCCAAAAGTGCGAAAATACTGTTAAAATTTCCTAATGTTTTCGATTGGCTACACCACATAGCATCATTCAGTTTGTTTTGCACCAAAAGCCTTCCTTCTCTGTAAGTCAATTTTAAGTCCTTCATTTCAATGATGCCATAAAATCATCATATTAGAGTGTGAGCATTGAGCACCTTGCACAAACCGTAGGATGAAAGCATCCCATTTGGTTTAGTCAGCCACCTACAAAACAACATTTAAAATCCAGCTGTGTTGATTTACTAGATAAAGACTTGAATTACCACAGCATAGAGGAAGGAGTCATCCGGTTGCTCGTCCATGTTTGTGGTTGTTTTGTGATGTCAAATTTCGTCGAGTTGATCAATGGAACGCTTGCAGCTGGAATGGGAGCATCGCTACTGAATGCAGCTTTGCCATTTCAAATTAGTGCATTGACGTAAGCCTGAAAGAAGCCTGAAGAGTGCTTGTGACAGTCAATGCCAGTCATGGAAGCAATACATGCATTTGCATTTCTGTCATACTCAAGAATTAACCTACCCTGTGAGCCTTGATTTTCGTTCTGCACGAATCCTCGAAAGCCTCGCAATGCCAGCGAAAAAAAAACATTTCAAGATCTTCGATTTTTTGTTATTTCCTACGTCATTCCCACACGAGTGCACAGCATCTGCTTTATATTATCCTGCCTACGTCATCGATCGATCAACGCTAGAAATTCTGCAGTGAACCGAGGGAACATGCTTGCCATTTGTAACAGACATAGCTGGCCAAATTATTTGCATGAGATAGGATTTATTGTATTTCATCATTGAAAACGAGGTTGTTGGCATGTATTTGCTGTTGGGGGAATCATGCACTTTTGGGTTTGATAATCATCTTTGCAGACTAGGTTGGAATTTTGGATTAAAACTACAGTTTGATTTCAAATAAGAAATTCATATAAATATTATATAATTTCATATAAAAACTGCATTTCGTACCGTAATTGATTTTTTTTTAAAAATGACGGGATTACGCACCTCATCCTAAACAATTGGCAACCATGCCCATGGTATGCAAAGCATTTCTGAGGGCATATGTTTCATTGAATTAATATAATAGTTTACTATTAACCATGTAGAATGGGTCGTCCACTACAGCACATTTTGTTTTGAATAGTTATGAATGCCTCCATTTATTTAAAAAAAAATGGATAACAAACTCGAATTGAACCAGATGAAATTTTCAACTTCCCTGACTGTTCCAGGATTTAAAACAAATTTATATTAGTTATTTAAATGTACAATTACATTATTGATTTCTTACTCAGAAATCTTTTAAAAGCTCCTCTAAGGATTCCCTTATCTCTTGATTATTTAACTAATCAACTGGTAATTCAAAAAGTACATTATTGTTGATTTGTTGATTCGTAAAATTCTCAAACATCTCCAAAAGTAATTCCCAAACAATTCAAAACTACCGTATGCTACTTGGTCGTGATAATATTAAACCTGAACAAGCAGAGGTTGAACAATCCTTCAACAAATTTCCGGTACAGAATTGCAAACAAAAACAAAATTCTCGTAAAATTATTCGAAAGTGGCGCTTGCAGCGCCATCGGTGTCTTTCGGGGTCAAGAACGCCACCCGCGCACTACGGCGCTTCTTCTTTCTACCTCGCGCGGCCCCGCCCCCTCACGAATGCGACGTCATCGCCACACCCTCCTGTCACGGGCTGTTCTGTCAAACGCCAGGCTGGCGTCATTATATAGCATGGGGAGGTAGAATGAACACGCGTTGTTGTGTGCGGAAGCAAACGATGTCACCCGTGTGTTTTTAGCGTTTCGGCTCATCTTCCTCTAGGCTTCCTCCTCGTCTGCGATGTGCTACGACGTGTCAATTGACGCTGACTCTGGTCGGTGATAGGCCACGTGCTCCGCTCGCGATGCTGCTGTTTTTTCGCTCCCAGAACTAAGCAAACAGCTTGGCTTTCTTTTGGAATTTCGCGCGATTCGCAATTATAATGTGGAATTCTCGGCCGTCGTAAAAATCCCAGCTCCAAGAGAGAATTTTACGGAATTTGCCCCCACCAAGTCTTGAAGTGCGAAACATGAAATCGAAACGTGGTAAGTTACTTTTTTTCCTAGCGCTCTCTCTCACGTGCGGTTAGGCCTGGCAGATTTTGTCAGAATCCACCGCTTCTGAATTCGCCGATATTCGGAAATTCGAAAGTTCTAAAATTGGGAAAATTCGAAAATTCTAGTCCTAAAGTGACACGTTGACACCGATTGACACGGCGCCCATATGTCGAAACTGCAAAGTGACAGTTGAGCTCGTGGTCGAAGGTTAGGCATATTTTTCGGGGTGACAAGGGACCATCTCGATGACCCAGTTTCTCGAGACATTTGTCTTTGCGTCCACCAAGGAGTGGACGTTGACCGTCGCGTGGTCATCACGTGGTGACCCGATCGATTTTGCGAAATTTTGAAGGTATTTGCTCTTTGACACATAGCAAAAGTTTCTGCCTTCTGGCATCTAGATGGACGTTGCTGGGAAGTGGAAGTGAAGGTAACGGAATTTCCGGAAGCGGAAATTGGGCTTTTCAGACTTGTCTTCCTGCTGGCTGTTGCCTGGCAGCTTGAAAATGATAAGCTAGTTTTTCACGTTTTGTCTCGTGGATTTGACAGTTGTAATACGCGCAAATTGAAACCAACCTGACTTGATCTCTAGCAGTGTTGCTGGAGCCAAGCCTAGATGCGTTGACCTCAGGGTGATGATTTTACCCTCCCCTAGGGCTTCATTTGAACTGCCTTTGACAGCTGTAGGTGGGTAAACAAGATTTGGATATTTGGTTCCAGGCATCGTGTGGATTTCCACGATTTCTTTTTGCTGACCTCATATGCCCAAAGTTATCGAGTTTAACTTAATCATTATTTGACAGTTCTGGGAATCCTGGGATAAGTCAGGGGAATTCTGAAAAGATTTGACAAATTCATCTTATAACCTCGTAATAGATTTCTACGATTGGACAAAGAAATTCTTAAGTTTGTCAGTATTTGACGGCTCTGAGAATCCTGGAAAAATCAGGGGAATTCTGAAAATTTTGTAACAAGTCAGGGGATTTCCTAACTTTCAATTATATGTTCAAGCCAGAAGATATTTCCTATGTATCGATTGTGGAGTGTACCATATGATTTTTAGGTGAAGGTAGAAATCTCAAATATGACAGACCGGATTCTTCTAATTGGCTTCCTCGCGACAATGGCAAAATTTGCCAAATTAACAAAGTGAACAAAGATACGTTAATGATGTGCTAATTCCTTTATTATGCAAATTCAATAATTATAGGCTATAGTCTAATCAGCGGCCATATTTACAGTAAGAGAAGGTTTTTTTTTTACTTTATATTGGTCGATGGGGACATTAAAAGGTGGGGGAAATAAAGATTTTAACCTGGGAAAGTCAGGGGGTTTTATGCTACAAGAGATATGGGAACTCTGTATATTAAATGGTATTTCTTTTGGGCGAAAATGTGATGACCGTCCCAGTGCTTTAGATGTCATAGGGTCGTCTTTATTTTCATTAAGTAGCATTAATCGCATAGTTAACTTTTTTGTTTTTTGACAGTCTACTGTTCATCAGAATGAGTGAGCTAAACTTGCGTAGGTATTTTGTTGTAGGAAGTGCGTATCTGTGGGCGCCATTTTGAAGTAGTATACCCTTCGCCATCTATTAACGCGAAAGTACATGTAAGAAATCTGTTTCGTTTGAGGGTTGTGTATTTGTGCACGACTGTATTTAAGTAAACTAACAGCAGACGCTGTACAGTGGTGTCCAGTGTCTGCTTCCGTAGGCGTTACTGCCAGCAGAAATACTCTCAAGGTTAGAACAGTGCGATTTCAGGCACGTTTCAATGTGAGTTTCAGTTGTATAGTTTTCTAAAACAAATAATACGTTTTCAAATACACGCGACTAGACGTGACATGAAGCCTGCGCTGCACGTTTGGCATTTCCATGTGTCACACACTGAGTTGGCAAAGCAATGTGCCAGTGTTTCACTTGAAAACGTTGTATCTGATAATGAAACTAAATTGCAATATTTTCAGTGACATAACTAATGACGTATGGTTATAAATGCTGCCTGCGAGGTGCAGGATGCATTAAAACGGTGCTTGGCTAGCAATGTTGCCAAAAGTTTCCTCGATACGGATTCAGTAAAGTACCAGACCGGAAGCCACGCCCACTCTGGGGAATGTTGGTATTCGGACACAGTTTTTGTGCCGTGTGAACTGGGTTTGGTGGGGGTGAATTTGCGTTCGATAAAACCAAGTTTGCACATCGTGTAAACTCGAAACTAAAATGTTCATTGTGTACAGGTCCAAACGCCACTTCTGCAAATGACACACCGACAGGCTGCCATCTTGGGTCCTCGTCATGCATCGTAAATTTTTACGACAACGGTTTAAAAAAACGCATTTAGATGACTCTTTATCCCCTCTCCCCTCTAAGGTTGCATGGACAGGGAAAATGGCCACCTGTTTCATTTGTGCAGGAAGGTGAACTCTGAAGGACGTACAACGGACTGGGAGCCATTTTTATGACCCGTGAACCTGTTTGGTGATTAAAGTTTTGACTTCAACCCCCTCCATCCTGATGTTGAAATCCGCAGTTTCTGCAACCAGCAAAGAGACTTTGAGGACGATCTGTCTGAGCGACCCTGCAGCAATTGTCATTTGGTGTTATGGAGCAAGAAACCATCAAGTCGCCAACCATATAAACTCTCAAACATTTCATTGAAGTGACAACTGCGATATGAATAACACCAACGACGACAACAAAGTCGATGCAGTGCAAACGTGGCTAATCGCTTTCCATGCACATTGATCGCCAGATAGATTTTGGGGCATGCTCGAGTAAACATCGCCAAGTTTTCGGTTACTGCAGATAAACGCCATCTGAGATTTTCGTGGACTATAGAACGACTCGTAAACTGAGAGGAAAACGATGAAAATTAACCATAGCTCGATTGCAATAACCCATATGCTGATATCTGACAGCTACAGTTCATGACAGTGGAACCTGTCTAAACTGATATCCCTGAGCCCTGTGCTGACTATTAGTTTCGAGAGGTTATTAGCTTAGACAGGTTGTGGGCAGGGACCTATCACTTGGAAATTGCTTTCATTTGACATAAACAGGGCACCAAATTATGTTAGCACATTTATGACTGGATTCCCTCAGGATTGGAGAACCTGGACGAGGAAGGGAAATGGATTTACTTTGAAAAAGTCAGGGAAATTCTACAAATGTATAAGGAATGGTTAGACATAGCAATGTCTTTACATAGCGAGTTAATGATTAACACAAAAATGAAGGGTTGGCAAGGCACTTCCGTGGGAATTGTAATGAAATTGCCAAAATCAAAAAAAAAAATGCGGAACTAAATTTGCTGTTTGCGTATTGAAGTTTGTGCTATATTTCCTGTTCAAATATTTTTCAGCGGTCAGAGAGGTCAGGGAAATTTATTTCGAAACCCAGAAAAGTCAAGGAAGTTGAAAAATAGGAAGCTACTAAAAGTTCATGGGTTTTTCTAAACATGATGATATTTGGTACCTGGCATTAGTTTAGAGAGGCTATCACTTTAGCCAGATAGTGACATGAAATTCAGTAGATTTTCTCCGTTTGGGCATGTGCGAACTATAATTTCCAAGTATTTGATAAGTTTTACCACCGACTTAATTGGGGGACATGCGTGAAAATTACCCAAAATTCAGCTGCAAAATCTCTCCATAACCGTTTGCCAGGCTGAGTCAAAACTTTATACGGTCGACTGCTGAACCACCTTTTGAGCTCAGCTCGAAAGTGCCCGGATTCGATTCTAAAGTGGCGGCCATGTTGGAATTCGCTATCCGCCTTATCGAATAACGTCTTGAAAAGTCAACTTTGCGATCGATGGGGACAAACTGCAACCTGCGGATTATTTATTAGTTTTTGGCAAACATTTGCGAAAATTTCAAAGTGCCACTGTTGGGTTCGTGTTCCTACCTGGCCTCTTTTGTGAGGGGACGGTTTATAGGTTACCTAATGTATCTACCGATTGAGCTACTCGTTTCTTTCGTTTTATGCCGTCGCTGTCCTGGTATTTTATTTTTATTTTTTTGCGTGCGTTTTCAGCCACGAACCTCGCTTAGTATGGGAGAAGAGGTGTGGTCAAGCGCTGACCAGCGTACGCTGGCACGTGGTGCCGTTCCATTCACCTTTTTCGAGCTGGTTAAACAGGTGCTCGTTTTTGTTGACACTCGCAGTGCCCTCCAGTGGGGGGGGGGAGGGTGGCAGCTGGGAGTCACTAAAGTTGGCAGTTTTAATCGTTAATAAGCGTGGCTGACGCCCTGGGGCAGTACATAAACGACGTCGTTTTTGGAGGGCTGAAAACTGTTTTTGGCTACAAAAAGTGGCCCGAGCGAAAAGGGGTTTAATGTGGACAACAACCTTCTGATGTGGCAACAGTTGTACAGCGCCCCACAAACCAGATACTTTCTGTAGCGATAATAGGGGTACGTGTAACTGCATGGCGAGATTAAAAAAGACATTAGTTAAGTTCTGGTTTGGAACAAACGTCATTTTGGGAATGACCCCCTCTGCTGAAACGTCATGGTGACTACCAACCTGGAAAACCTGGAAACCTCAGGGAATTTGATATTCAACCTGAAAAATTCGGTCGATCAAAACTGTATTTCATTATTATTATAATTTCAAAAAAAAAATTGCAATGTAAATATACCTGTAGGCCCTATCTACGGTAAAAGCCATCATTTATCGTAGTTTTTTAAAGAAATGTTCGTAAAAATTTAACCTATGGGTTTACTTATTATTCCTAAATATTGTTTTCAATACAACCTCGGAGAATTTCGATTTCAGAAATTAACATAGTCACCACGAGCGTCCATTGACGATTTTGTCAGTGATATCCCTGATGGCATCTTAAGATTTGTTAGCCATGTTGAACAGTCTGGCATTGGTTTCAAATGACTGAGAATGTCACTTAAATTGTGACAGCCCTAAAATCTTCAAGAAATTCGTGGTCGTAAATGTACATGTACATAATAACTTAAACTAAGGACAATTTTATACATGCCTTCAAAGTTGCTTCACAACCCCTCGTCTCCCCAGAAAACTGCAAGAAATGGTCTCTGATGTAACCTTGGGTTTTCCCCCCAAAAAGACACATGCTATCCCAAGTACATGAAAACCATCATGGTTTCGTGTTTTTTGACACGTCCCGTTATTTTCCACCAAAAATGCATCTGGATATTTTTTTTTATAAAAAGCCAGCCCCCCGTTTTCACAAAAAACATCCGTAGTTTTCCACCAGGTAGCATATTCGTAGTATTTTTCCATTTGACACAACATTTTTTTCCGTGGGTTTTTCTTCAATTCTAACGATATCTGAACCATCTTACTCAGTTCATGAATGATCTTGCCTATGTTTATTTACGAAAGATCCTTCTGATCCTTTCAATAAATGCTACATTCCACTCTTTTAGTTTTAAGTTTTTCAGATTTTTACACTGCTTATCCATTCAAATTATTCGCTGTTTTCATTATCATCACATTGCCTTTTTAGCTACAAATTGCCTCTGGTTTCCTGATTGCAAAAGGCCAGATTTCTCATGACACCTGCTGGTGGGCTGCTGAGAATCTTAAATTGTCAAGGATTTGCTATCGTGTCTCGAAACGTAAGAATGGGGTATGCCCAGGAATTCTCGATTTTGTAATTTGGGAAATGGGGGAGAAAATCGTGGATTTAGCACGTGTGCAAGTGTTGAGAATTTCAGACATCCCTGAACTCCTAATTATTTAAATCACTAGGTTTACATGCTACGTAAAAGCTACGACTAACGTAGCTTAGTCTACCTGTAAACGTAGTATGTTTTCTACAATGATGTTAACGTAATTAACATTTGCAGGTTTGGTCGCAAATGTCTTTCAATCAAGTGGTGTATAATTGTACAATACATTTTTCCTCCAGCTTATACGATTTTAAAATTGTTTACTATTACCCCATTTTTTACATTAGCGAAATAAATTAGAATTCAACGTGAATCAACAGGGAACCTCAGAATTAGAAAACCTGGAATTGTCAGAGATAATGGAAGGCCTGAAAAAGTCAGGGTAATAGAACAAATTAATAATAATTTTTCAAACTTGGAAAAGTCACGGAAAAGGAATATTTCATCTCTGGGGGAACCCTGAAGTATCCTTTATTAAAGTCAGGATTTTGGCAAATTTTGCTAAATTATTGGTAAAACTTTTCAGCAAAGACAGGGTTATCCCTGGCTTGGGAAACCTGGAATTGTCAGGTAAATTAGGAAGAAAGTGACTTGTTTTGAAAAAGTCAGGGGAATTCAACGTAAGTGCAGCGGTGCTCCGATTATTGGAAACTAAGCACGTATTTGCAATATAGTCGGGAAAATTTGTTTTAAAAACAGGAAAAGTCAGGGAAGGTTGGCTGTAGCCCAATTTTCCAATAAATTCGACCGCAAAATTGGACCGTTTTCGTTCTGGTCAAGTTATCATCTGTCGGCCACTGGCCATGGAGGTCTGATAGCCTACTCCAAATTTGGACGTGACCTTTTTTACCCCCCACTTTTATTCTGATTGGAACAATGCTACCCCCCACCCCCCCCGGTTTTCTTGTCCGCATCGCGTGGTTGCAACATTTCAATGGTTTCGTGAATTTCATTTCCTCCTCCATGCTATAAATTACACATTATCGTCGTCATTATTGCCATGTTTCTTTTCATCGACGTTTATTGTTCGATTATTTACGAGTGACGTCGTCCTCTTGAGGTTCCTTTTCAACATCTTGCTCAATTTATTTCCATTTCTCTTTATGTCCTTAATTTCTGCGAGCCGTGCATGCGTCTGAATGGCGAAATCGCAGAGTTGCGAAACTCTAATTTGAACGGGGCCCGCTGGATGGCGCTGTGCCAAAGCGGATTGGTTTTACTGGGGAAAATCCCCTTCCTAATCCCAGCGCCACCTGGGCCCTGTTTCACGCAACTTCGAGGAGTAAGGAGCTATGGATGAACAGTGCCAAGACTCAAGAGTAGAGGATGATGGTGTAGGGTGGTGCACACTGTACGTGTACACTCACCTGGTCTATGTAGCGCCCTCTCGTGGGGG